>CAJHNH020000439.1:257500-273612 GCA_905116865.2 Candidula unifasciata | reverse complement strand
GCTACCCAGCGAATACATATCAATGGTCGTCATAGATATCAAAGACTCTCCAAGAGTAATCTATGGTTAATATGGAAGCCTCCCGTCTACCTGATATACCGTGGTGAATGTGTCTCTATTTCAAGCATCCCTGCTGCGGACACTAGTCACACCTTCTGACCCACAGTGCAGTATAAATAGTAAACCCAAATGTGGCTTGTGAGACACATCCACAACCAACAGGGATGAGGTCAAACCTCTAGTGTAATTACCCTGATGTACAACATTCAGTGTAATTTGTGGTTACTCTCAGTGAAAATTCAGAATACTAATATAAATCAACATCTGTTTTATAAATACCAAATACAAAATAATCTACTTTATGGTATTAATTTATTTTATTTTAAGTTTTTTTTCTTTACTAAAAAAAAAAAAAAAAAGATCAATGTTCGGAAAATAAATTCAAAGTTCTGGAAAAAAAAAATAAAAGTTTGAATTTAAATTTTAGTTAGATACCGTCTGAAACCTATAGTCTACAATTCGTCCTGTTTATATTCCAATTAAAGTTACATTTACATTTATATTATGTCTACATTTTTATAATCACTTACTCACATAGTTCATGCAGCAAGTTGGCGGTTGCGCTGTCATCCACCAAAACCCAAATGTGGTTGACTTCACAACAAACAACACGTTGCATTTAACATTTACTTAGTGTTTAGTTTTATAAGAGAGGAAAAACCAAAAAAAAAATTAACCTAAACTTTAACATGAAAAACTAAAAGAAAGAAAAGAAAAAAAAATTGTTATCTTTTATGTCTTAACTTATGAGAACAAAATAGAAAAAAAAGGAAATAAAAATATAAACAAGAACATTCAATTCTCACAAATGCAAAATGTTAAAAATCCAAAATAAATAAGGTATGCATATACATAATAATTATAAAACAAAACATTGAAGTGTAAATATGAAATACATAGTATGCATAAATATAATACCACAAATAAGATGTACACATATACATATACATTGCACAACACATATGAACTAACAAATACAGTACATAACAAATATAACATAAACATAAGACAACAAATATCACACGTATATGTTAATGCACATTATCAATGATATATGGATTATCCAAATAATATTACATAATGTATGCAATGTAGAATATGCACATATAATAATGTCAGGTCACATAACCTTGCACACAATTTTATTCCACTTTCATATATCTCACACTCTATGAAGAACCTTGATCCATGATTTGCGTGACGTCCAGATCTTGAAGACAAAACTGTCCATTCTGAAGTATTTTCACAGTTTATACTTTGCTATTTTCGGAAGTGGAATACCAAATATTTCCATGTTCAGGTAGATCTTGTAGTCAATGAAGTCAAAATATGGGAATTTCTTAAAGTTCTGTTGAATTTAGGTAACTGTTTCTTGGGAGAGGTACGTGTTGTGGGAAACTTTTCAAGTATTTTGAGAACTGTTAATTTCGAACTGTCACTTTCTGCTGCACTGCACATTAGTATTAATGTACATCAGGCCATTGGAGCATATCAGAATGTTATTGCAAGGCCTTTCTTTATTGAAGTTTTAAATGTACCACTTTGCCACTGAGTATGGTACCAAGTAAGTTATCAATAGAGTCTACATTCTGGAACAGAACAATTGAAATGCATCTTGCTGAGAATGTTTTAGATTGGCACTTCCGGTTGTGTCTATTAGTAATGTGGCACCAAATCAATGATATCTTGAATCTGCACACTGGAACTAGTATATTTTAATGTCACATCGATGGTTCGAAAGTTTATGCTAGTTATTCAAACTTGACTTGTGTTGATATTTATATGGTGAAAACTTCACTGTTGTAGTTTACCAGTACTAGACCAATGTTATTTCTTGCATGGTCGTTTTAGTAGAACTTTCAGAAGCATAATAATTTCATTTCTTGACTTGAATGTAGATGCATAATCAAAATATGAAGAATACCAATTAATTGTGGTTCAAAAGTACCAAGCATAGCTGTATATGATATCTGTGATGGCGCTGGTAACTGTCCAGTTAAGTATATTGGCACTCTTGACTGTACAATTCAGGTCTTTGCAATTGTAGAAATTCAAAGTTTTAATAGTTGATAACTGTAGACGTCAGTCTTTTATTACTGTAGGATTTCACCTCTTCATACATTTATGTGTAGAATTCAGTTTATGTGTAACATTGTAGATTTCAGACTATGGACCTAGTTGTCTGAATAACTCAGTCTGTAGGTACTGTTAACTGTAAACTGTAACATGATGGTATCATTTCGGATACTGATGTTTTTATATTGTATATAACTGTATGTATTTAAACTGGAACAACTGTTACAATCTGCTGAGGAGGTCAGCCAAGTTGTTTTGTGCACCGTTGATGTGGATAATTTCAAACTGGTAAGTCTGAAGTAGCAGTGCCCAACGTGCAATTCTGTTGTTCTTGGGAGCTCCTGTTTTTATAACAAGCAGTGGTTTGTTATCTGTTTGAAGTAGGAAACTTAGAGATGCAAAAGACGACTGCAGGACATCCATTCTTGCAACGGTGCGTACCTCTCCTCTGCTGAGGTAAGCTCTCTACTGCTGTAGCATGTCGGATGTTGGATATTGCGTTCGTAATACGCCATCTGCAATATCTGTGACGGTATGGGATGCCAAATAACATCTGAGGATAAGATACAATATGATATTAGATAATGTTAAAATAGGAGGGCTGGAGAATATAGTCTTGATCCTGGCGAGGGCCTGGTCAAGTTCTGTGTTCCACTGAATCGCATTGGCACATGCAGTTTATTAGCAGCGATTTAGAATGAATTTCTTTTTATGATTGATGGTCCCAAGTAGGCTTCGGAATACCTTTTTACTTGTAGGGATTTAGAGATGCAAAATTTTGAAGATAATTTTGTGATTACTGATAAGTGTTCCTTTTGAAATATTATTCCCTAAAAGATCAATTTTCCCAAAAGAATTTTCAAATTGAGAAAGTTTGCCTGTTAGTCCAAATTCTTTTATCTTTTTAACAACTGAGCTGATTGTTGTCAGACAGTTTACAATATCAGCAATGAAAATACATTTATGTTGTATGTGGGTGGCAACAACTGAAATAAATATGGTTAATAAAGCAAATGTGGAAGATTTTAGAGAATGTACAATTTGTTTCCCTATGTTCAATGGAGTTGCTTTCCCTTTTAAACTGTTGTTATCTGTGAGAACATCTTTTATTTTAGTAATGAGATCTAATTTCGCAGTGGGAGATGTCACTGATTTCTGTTTACAAGTGTTGGGTAACACAGTCTGCTTTCGAATGTTTCAACCTTTAGTGTAGACATTAGTTAAAAATTGTTCATCTGAGGAAAGTTTATAGGGAGAAACACCTAGTTTACATGTGGGGTCTTCTAGGATGGGGTAAGATGGTTCTGGGTTGCTAGAAAGTACTTCAACCCGTGGTATTATACTGGTAAAATACTCTGACGAATTTGCCAGGTGATAGCATTTACTTAAAGTAATATCTTGTTTCTGTTTTCTGATGACTTCATTTTTCAGTTTACTTTTAGTGGTAGGTAAAAATGTTGAAACTGTTTGCATTCTCTCTTTCTCTCTCTCATCATCCTTTCTCACTGTTTGTTTTGTCACAACATTACATGCCATGTTCTCATTTTGCCATCTGATCACATCACTCTCTCAAACATCTTTCACATTCTTGCAATTTCCAAGTATCACATCAGCAACTGGGTCTAATAGGACTGCAAATTTAGCTCTGCCTGTAAGGTAGGCAGATCTGATATTAGCCCACGCTAAATCATATCGTTCTTTTCTGCCTGAGAATGTACGACATATAATATGTTCACCTGTGTAATCACTTTCGTTTACAAGGCTCTTTCTGATGCCTAATACTGTGGCACCGCTGTCTCGCAAAATCAAACTTGGTCATTAATTAACCCCTTACTGAACTTGAGCTTGCCATCAAAACAAGCCGCAGAATTCGCAGAACCTGTAACTAGTATTTTGTGACCACATGTCAATTTACATTCCTCGTTGAATGACTTGCATACTTGACAGGATGTCTCTGCGAAGTCTACCTCCTCTGCAGCATTTGCAGTTTGCTCATCTGGCAGGTTTGCATCGGACACTGAACCGTCACTTTCATTGTTTGTGATATCGGCATTTTTTTTTTGCAAATGATCTACTGATCGGCAGCTACTGCATTCCCGACGTACGTTGTACTGGGTTCTCTTTTCCGCTTTCCTCTTGTAGAATCTTTGCAGGTGTTCTTTGAACCCTGGGTTTTTCTTACACCATTGTTTTTTTCCATGCTGTGTTTTGCAATATGGGCATGTAATTACTGGACCCGTATCTCTGTAGGATCTATGACTCCTATAACCCTTGTAAGAGTTCCCCTGTGGTTCGTACTGGTACAGTCTGTTTCTCATCTGAGGTTGCACAGCCGCCCCATAGTTTATATCTGGGCCTTTACCAAAACTGAAAACATTTTTGTGAGCATTAAAATACGCCTTTCCTGATGTTTCCATCTCTTTGACAGTGGATGGTCTTTGTTCGATAAAAAATGTCATCATGCTGGTTGGTACACTGCACAATACTTTGATTCTAATCAACAGATCTTTTAATAGGTCAAATGACTTTCCAATTTTGGCGGAACTTATCCACTTATCAAAAGTGGTTTCAACTTCGGATAAATAATCAATGAAGGTCTGCTCAGGTTTTGGTGTTAGGTTTTTGAATGCATTTCTATAAGACTCTTCGTCCAAAGAAAAATGTTGTAATATTCTGTCTTTAACAAAGTCATAGTCATCTAGTTTTTCAACAGGGATGGTTTCTAGAACTTTCAATGGTTCACCCCCTAGATGCTTTCTGTACATGAGTGACCATTCTGAACGAGGGACTTCATAATGTTTAAGCATGTACTCAAAATTTTGCGTCCAGGCAGAGATTGAATCACCTTGGGTAAAAAATTTAATGAGACCTTGGTATTTCTTAAAAGATGGTTCTGCTGCTTTCATTTCAGCATTTCTAATCTGTATTTCGACATTTCTGTCGGCTTCCAGTTCTTTGGCCCTGAGTTCCATTGTCAGCTTTTCTTTCTGCAGCTCAGCATTTATAATTATTTCTTTTTCCTTGATTAGTAATTGGACTCTGTCCCGCTCGGCTAGTGCTGCTAATTCTTGCGTTTTCAGATTCGCTTGAGTCTCTAATTCTTTTTGTTTGGTCATCGCTTCGATCTCTTTCTGTTTAATCATCGCTTTCGTCTCTACCTCTTTTGCTTTAGCCTCTAATTCCAGCTTTTTTAACTGTCTCTCATCTGCACGATCCTGCCTTTCTTGCAGATCAGCGTATTTCTTGTCCGCCCATTCAAGAGCTTTCTCACCTGTCAACCCACTCTGTCTGGCCAGCTCCATAAACCGCTAGACATCTTGCAATGGTGTGTGTGTTACCACAAAACAGTGTACTTTCGTTCAAAATAATAGATAACATGCGCACTACAACAATAAAATTACAAAAGAAATTATAATAGCAAGAATGTGTAATAATATACAATAATAATACAGTTTATATTTCCAAATGGTATACTGCAGTTTGGATAAACAATTTGGATTGTAATGACAGTAAGTGAAGGATTCCGAAATCTACTTCTTAGCAATAGTTTATAGATGACATGATGATGGATGTACTCCAAAAAAATATTCTATTTATATTATACAGCTAATATAACATCACTAGTGTCACAATATGAAACAAAATCACAAACGAAAACACCTATGAGAAATGGGTTTTAATTTGACTCTAACGCCACTCAACGAACGATAACGAACTAGTAAGTAAACACTTATAGACAAGATAGCACACCAATAAATTAACAAGACAAATCACTAACAAAACGCCACTAGCTAGTGCTTTGATGATCGACCCGAGATCAACAAGTTGACATCGGTTCAAGGATCTTGGCACCGCTTAACGTAAAAGTAAGTTATCCTAGCACTAAACAGACCTAAAGATAACTAACTTCTAGCCCAGCCAACCTCCCACATAAATATTATCAATGATGGAAGAGGATAGACTTGAATGATAGACAATGTACGGCACCGCTGTTCCAAAGACGACCCTGTGGAAAACCACGGGCAAGATAACAAGACCAAAGCACAACACCACAATCAAAACAAAACTTATCTGTTCTCCAGCCTGGGATCCGAGATGCCCCTTGAAACAGGATGATAAACAGGATTCACAACAGGATTTACAAACAGGATGATGCCGAGGACGAAGGGCCTCAGTTGTAGCTTGTGCGTTCTTCAATCATTCAACACACGCAATTATACCACAATACTTGCATACAATGTCATTGTCCGTTTTCCTACTCGTCAAGACGCCACATGTTCCTAACACAATCAGTTATTAATGCTAAGGACAATAAGTGGATACAATAACAGCACAATGTAACAAACGATCACAAACTAGCTTCTATAACTATATAAATTAACTCTCGATCTAACTATCTACTATTAAGAACCGATTTCGATCAAGTTGTCACTAATTAGGGGAGCCATCCCAACAACGTCATCATAAATTAAGAAATTAATTCAATAGTTAGATCTAACTTTTAAGAGAACGATAACCTAAATAATCTAGCGCTAACTTTTGCGAAGAGACGACTATAAACCGCCGTCTATTGCCAAACGGGACTTCAGCGATACACGGAAGGTGTATGGCCTAAGCGTGCCCGGGCAGTGTTATCGCCATTGCAAGGCGCGTCACCTATGATTAACTGCTTAAACAAATACTACCTGTAATATCTACTACACAAAGAAACCTTAACTCTCCCTACTATCTAGTCGACAACCTTAAATACAAATACAGCCTACCACAGACACTAAATACGAATATCCTATTTGTACCTAACCGTCACTAACCTAACGTTACCTCGTCGTAAACTTTTGTCCTGTCTCTCTCTCTCTCGACCAGCACACAACCGTCGTCTACAACTCTCGCACACAACTCTCCTCAAACCCGCTTGGACCAAGCCTTTTGTATTTCCGCCGAGTTCATGGCCAAATCCGCAGCACTCCGTGTCAGGCTGAGTGAACTCGACCTGGCCTCTAAACTGGGCACGGCTTATTACGTGAACGAGCTGTTCGTTCACCTACTGAGTTTGCACTGAAGGTCAACTAGTACAAACGTGATGATTCACTATAGGACATCTGTTGTGCTTCCAATAGCCGAACTGGCCCCTGACAGTATGTTTATAGTTTATCCTCAATGCTAACACTGACTAAATCATTCTTAGCTTACAAAGACGTGTTTTTATTGGATCTTCCTTTATCGATGTTGTTTCTCCATATGACACAAAATTTAAAAAAAAAAAAAAAACAACAACAGAGTATCATATTTGACTATCATGACGTTTACTAAGAAAAAATTGTCTTGAGGTTGTTTGTAATTTTCTTTTCTACTGTACAAGTATTGATCGACATGTAATGTCCGCAGTGTGAATGTGATTTTAGGGAGAACTCTCTGAATCGTTTTGAGGGAAAGGGGAGGGAGTGGGATAAATATAACGGAATTTTGAACGTTGACTGAAAACATGATGTAAAAAAGTGATAAATAACTTGTTATTATGGCCTAATATGCAAAGTAAAAAAGAAAGAGATCGTTTCATGAAAGAGGGCGCTTTGATCACATGATAGCAGATTTACATATTTAAAGACCACTTGGTCCTTGATCGATGGTGTGATATATACTGTTCAGAAGAAAGAAAGAAAGAGAGAGAGAGAGAAAGAATGAATGAATGAAAGAAAAGAAAAGAAAAGAAATGCATAGATTTCCAAAAGTGCTTTCCTGTATAAAAAAAAACCGTTAGTTATCCGATGGTGCGTTTTTTACTAGTTTGAAAGGAAAGCCTGTAGGCCTAAAAGCTATCCATGACCCAGATGCAAAAGAACTATCAACCGATTGGTTACAGCCTATTGTTTTCATATGTGCAATTTCAACAGGAACAATTTCACTTGTTAAATATCAAAATTATCCCAAAATTATATTTCTGTCGGTAGCTATCTGTTTTTTTTTTTTTTTTTTAAACAGATTAGATTACACCGCCTACCTCTAGTTCCTGGTACCAATTTTAAGCTGGGTCGAACTAGAAGGGGTATAATGTTGTTATGCAGCCCACCAACCCCCCCCCCCCCCCACCACTGTAGGCAACAGTACCAAAACAGATTATTATAATAGCTATGAAAAGGTGAATAGATCGATATAGATATTGAAAGAGGAAACACAAATATACGTTAATTATATGTATTTATATATATATATATATAAATATATATATATATATATATATATATATATATATATATGTGTGTGTGTGTGTGTGTGTGTGTGTGTGTGTGTGTGTGTGTGTGTGTGAGTGTGAGTTTGTGTGTGACTAGAAAACGAATAGTTCAGCAGTAATGAGTTTAAAATTTTGTAGGCGAATCTTGCTTCTTTTTCTGACATGTGTCGTATCGTATAGCGAGTTTCCCCCCCCCCCCCTTTTTTACCCCCACCCACACACACACATACAGCTATAGTCAAGTATTTGTTCATGCATATTAGACTGTTACGGTTACAAAGAAAATTGATTTAAGGCTGACTGACTTTTAATGCTAGGAATAAATCCAGTCTTACAAGTTATCAGAGAACAACAAAGGAAGTGGTTTGGACACCTAATAAGAATGCCCTGGTACTATCTACCACAGCGAGCCACATCAAAACGTTACAACAGGTATAGAGCGAGGGGAAGACCTCGGGAAATATGGAGTGATGGAATTAAGAACAGCCTTACAGAAATAAAAATAAGTCTTAATAGTGCTCTTGACAGAGCTCATTAACGAATGTTACATCTTTATCTAAAACTTCGCCAAGCTACAAGGTGGAAGAGAAGATGATTTTCAGTCTTTTTTTTTCGCAGGTGGCACCCGCTTGTAAATAGAACAAGACTTCGTGTCACCCTCCTATCCAACTTCAAAAACCCAGTGGGTTAAAAATATGGGGTAGAAAAAAAAATCCAAATACCATTTAACAACGATGGGGAAGTGGGACCTTCAAGAGACTAAAGCTTCCAGATTCCCGCGTTTTGTACATCTGCGCTATGTTCAGGAAAAGAAGAACTCTGTAACAGTTACCATGGAAATCGTTCTTTGGGAGATGTGTCTCTACTGCAGCTTTTTAAAGCAGATTCAAGCCCTTTGCAGAAATCAATGCCCTCAGCGGTGTCCGATTCTGTATCTGTGGTGCACAAAGTTCAAAAGGCGCAAACGAGAAATGTGTGGGTATTAGGTTGACTTCCGGTCTAAATGGACGCTAGGCACCACCACTGTTGTGAGCCGTGGCAAATTTGTATGCTTCTGGCAGACGGTGGCTGGTGCATTTTTTGCTTCATTTGTAGACTGAAAGGATAACTTCGTCGCCCAGCTTCTGAGTTTAGTGCACGGTGTGACACTGTGAGCTGCGGATTTCATTTGTAATGTTTTTCTACTGTGACCAACGTGTGAATTGTAGATTTAGAAAATAGCTCGATGTCCGTCGTCGCAAAATTGCTGGTGCCATTATATAATTAAAATTGATTGCGTGTGCAACTGCTGATTTGTTGGTAACTTCTGCTACCATCTATGATGAACTGCATTTCTTAAGTTGGACTGTTTGTGTTAGCACTTCAGATGGCTACCGTATGCTTTTAATGCGTGTGTATGCTAGTGCATATGCTGAGAAAGCACTCTGTCAATCTTTCAAGGGCGCCACTTATGATACCTAGTCTCTAAGAAGCAATGTTCTGAGGAAATTCTTCACCATGCTCATCACTGACAGCTTGACAGTTTGACGTTAAGAAATCCAGATGAGAATGCAAAAAAAAAAAAAAAACAAAAAAAAAAAACATGATTTCAACAACAACAAAATGCATTTTTAAAGACGTTGCAACCAAGACTCTCATACTTCAAAAGGAGATTTAATAAAAATATCATTGTAATTATCAGATCTATTGTCTCCGAGAAAATTGTCCACCACTGACTTAAATGCTAGCCATGAAGTCTTTTGCTGGCCATGCAACACGCAAAGAAACTTCTCATCGTGAAGAAGTTTTTGAATTTGCGGACCAGCAGATGCTCCCTCTCTTACTTTATCTTCACTCAGCCTTGAACATTTTATGATGAGATATTTGAAAGCATCGTCTGTTTTCTCTATGGCCTTGACGAGGTTTTTAATGAGACCCAGCTTAATGTACAAGGATGGCAACAAAATCTTGCTGGTGTCGACAGTTGCTGAGTTTTCGACGTTCTTACTGCCAGGCTGCAATGACCGCTTGACTGGCCAATGTCTTCTGCTGTAATTGTCATGTTGGACACGGCTATCCCTTTCACAGAGAAAGCAGCAGTACTTGGTATATCCACCCTGTAGTCCAAGCAAAAGAGCGACCACTTTTAAATTACCGCACACTGACCAATGTTGAAGATCGTAGTTTATACACTTCAAAAGCTGCTTAATGTTTTCGTAAGTTTTTTTTAATGAAACTGCGTGACCAACTGGAATTGTCTGTAGTATATTGTCATTATTCAACCAAAACAGCTTTATGACTCGTCTTGGGTGAATCAATGAAAAGCCTTCACTTTTTCTATTTGTAAAAGATTGTTAGGGCTGCCATTATCGCAGAAATGTTGTGGCATACAGAAAGGTCACTTTCTTTGAAAAAACAAATGTTTAGCTGCTTCTGCCAGTTCCTACACACAGAAATTCCAACATCATTTTATGCCAGAAGAGTTCACTTTTGCAATCTGGAACCTTAAAGCTCCGCTTTGCTCTTCGGTAAATTCAAATCTCTTACAAGATCGTGAAGTAGACTTTGGGCTATTAAGTGTGGTTTAGTGGATGTAGTTTGCTGAAAATCTGGGGCGCTTGAGATTGATGGTTCAATGCCACTAATGTCCTCTTCTTCATCAGTGGAAGCAGTTGACAATAATTATGGCACTTTGGATACTAGTAGGTCATCGCCATGTGGGACCGGACATATTGCAGAGGGGATGTTAGGGTACTCTCGAGTCCATTTCTTCTTATTTGATATGCCTTTCCCGATTGGAGGGACCATGCAAAAGTAACAGTTGCTGGGATGATCAGTGGGTTCTCTCCCAATCATTGGGACTACAAAACACACAGCTTGCCTTTTGTCAGTCAACCGCAGTTTTAGATTTGCTGCACATGAAGTGTGAGGCCCAGCTCTTATCTTCATCTGCTATTCTGCAGCCGAAATAGACAACTGTTTGCCTTTTTAATCACTTTAGTTATATTTCGTTTGGTAAAAAAAAAATGTCACCTGACCACATACATAACAGAAGTTTTTAGCCCGGTTCACACAAGTTTTTAGCCCTAGGTATTTTTAACTATGTCAGTATTAATAAAGACAAAAACACTAACCAATAGTGGCAAAACTTTGTCAGAACTAAGATATTTATGCACAAAGTGATGAAATCATAGGCAGGACTGAATCATCAACTTCTGGTTTTTACGGTCATATTTTTAATTTGGCCCTAATTAAGTAAACTATTACCATATATCTTGAAAACTAGAGCCAGTCAATATTTTTAGATGCCATTGTCGTTTTCAGCATAGAAAAATAAGAGCAGCTACTTTCCTTTCTAGTGCATTTTTTTTGTTGACTAGTGTTACAAGCAGTACTGAGTATAGGTTAAACTAACCAAGCTACAGCTTATGGCCTCATAATTTGCAGAACCGAACCCCCCCCCCCCCCAACCCTCCCTCCCGCACCCCCTCTTCCGAAATTCCCATTTTCTCCAGATATTAAATTTTAGTTTTATAAATTTTTAATGCAATTTTCTGTTAATATACAGTAAAAATTCTTCAACATTTTTAAAGTTGCAGCTTAAATCCTTTTAAGGAATTACATAATTTAATTTTCCGATTTTGCAAACCGGCTGTCCTAAAAATAACGGTACCAAATTATTGAGGCTTAAAATATACCCTAACAGGGCCTCAGTCACGTGCCAATTGCGAACTTCCGGCGAATTAAATTGTGCATTTCCGATTGGGACTAAACTAAATAGCTGGGATTCACGAGCAGCAGCTACCGCATCTCCTGCAGCTTCCTTCATATTATTTGCTCGTGTCCTAGCAATCTAGTTTTACCCCAATCCACGCCACGTGATCGGCGTGTGGGATACTCTCGGTGGTAGCGGTATAGTCCTAGGAAGTCCGCAATTGACACGTGACTGAGGCCCTGTTAGGGTATATTTTCGGCCTCGATAATTTGGGACCGTTATTTTGAGGATAGCCTGCATACCTATTCTTTATTATTTCTTTTAATAAATATTGAACGACAATGTATTTAATTGATCTATTCATTTGAAAGGTGTGTATATTTTACAGTTTTTAGAAAATTAACTAGTGTCATTCAAACGGTAGATCCTTAGGGCTGTTTTATCTTAGGGTCTCATCTATTCTAAACCAGGCCTTGGTTACAAGAATGCTTGATAAGAATACCGATATTAGCATATTTATGGTTCACACAGGTGGGAATCGAAGCGTCTATGGATCTGTAGTAGTAGTAGTAGTAGATTTTTACCCTTCTAGGGTAAAAAGCGATAAACACCCTATGTTACAATGTGTCACAATATGGATGAGGGTCACCCGTGGAGAGGTCCCAGAAACAGCGTTCAGCCATTAGATGATATTAATGGCCGGGCTATATTGCGGCCCCTGATGAGAGCCAGGGTGGGGCTTCAAAATAACGAAAAAATGCATCTCACATGGAGATGACAGGGTGATAATAATAACAGATCTGTAAAGAGTACTGTGTAGAGAATGTCCACGATAATCATTAATTACTGTATTTTTCATTTAAGCATAACAATTTGTTAAATGTCGACCTGAACTTTGAACTCATCTTCATATAAATAAAGAAATTGGCTGTGGCATTGATATTATCCGAACAAATTTGAAGTCCAAAGAAAGCTAGACGGAAGTTTGACTGTTTCCCGCCAATCTTCATTTCAGGATCAACGAACAGAACCACGTAAAACATGGCGCCTGGAGCGTAACAAACGATATAGACAAGAGAGATAATCAAGACTAGTCTGACCACTTTAGAGTCTCTATCCCTTGACACTTCTTTTTGTGTGGTAGAAACTTTTTGCCATTTTGAATTTTTGAGCATCGCATTACTTAGAACAACCGTGCAAGCAGCAATTAGAATACAAAACAATATTGGTAGTAGGTTGTTTGTGACAAGCACAACTCCTTCAATTTTGTCTTTGTTAGCTATTTTAATCAGCCTATACATGGATTTGTTTCTGGCAGCATCAAACATCCATTGTAATCTTGTAGTATAGTACCATGGTAGACACGTCCCTAACCAAATAAAATACTGAAACACAATGAATATGACAGTTCTCCTGTTAGTTATGAATGACTTGACTTTCAGAGGGACCACGATACAGAAACAACGCTCCATTGCAATCCAAACGGTTATTCCCGATGAGACTCTTGTGAATATTACATGGCCGAAAAATGCAAAATATGACATTTCTTTAGTGTTAATTGTAAGGTCTAATTTGTCTATATTAGGTATCCAACACAGACCGACCAAAAGCGCGAAGACTAGCGATCCTAGGTCAGATATACTTAGCCAGAGAAAACTCGTATTTACGGAATTATTAACTCCTTGTCCAAGAAAGGTGATTATGTTAAGAATATTCAGACAGATACCCAAAATGTTAACAGACAGCCCAGGTCCCCAGATTGTAACCATTAAGGAATAGAACAGAACTTTATTGCTTATCAACGTTCTTATATTTTGGATTACATCCACTGATGTAAAATTCTGAAAGTTAACCATGAAAGTAGCGTCTGTTGTCTTTCTAAATCTGAAAAAAAGGGGGAAACATTAGTAAAACTGTTCAATCAAACAATCAATTAATTAGCTGCTGTTTTCACAATGACAGTGACGTTTTGCTGCGTTGGATCTCCAACATGATCTACCTCTTCTCTTGGTTGTACACTCTCTCAGACTTCTGTTCGTCCATCTCTTGATGTTGTTCTCCCACTTGTATTGTTGTCTACCTCTTGCTCTCTTACCTTAGACCTTTCGTTCCAGTCTGGTTTAAAATAAATGTGTTTTGTTTTGTTTTTGAATGTTTCTAAAATATTTAAATCTCTCTTTTTGGTTTTTCATTCGTAGTCTTTCCAGAATTTCTGTGTTTGACTTTATTTTCACTTCAGCTTGTCTTTCCAACCAATTTCACGTTTTTGGCATTTCAGAAAGTCCACTGAACGATAAAATTAAGGGCAACGAAACCACCATTAGTAGGTTTACAGTAATTCACAAAGACACACTAAGAAAACTAAAGACAGGCGTAGCATCTTTTAATACCAAATTCTCTCAATTACTGTCGTAGACATAATCTAGAATCTGAACCTATTGATTGTCTCTTGCTGGAAGTCAAGCTGTTAAACCAGAAATCACTTGTTATATTTGTTACCTGTATGGACGCCCTTATGCAGGCAACATCTGGAATGACAACTTCACTACCATGGCGGATAGAGCTTTTCTTGTTGTCTAGGAAATTATACTTGTCGATGTTAACGTTGACAGACATAAACCCAACCAGAAGACATGAGCGATATCATTCTATTATGTAACCGTAAACAGTCATCTCTTACACGTGAATTACAGAAACATAAATAAAAAAATGAAAACGACCCTTTTCCACGCTTATATGCGTATAGACCAATCGGCACAAGATGGGTGATTTAGGCAGCATCACACCGGCCGCCTTTACTTCTTGGGACTGTACCCAGTACCCTTTCAAAGCTGGGTCAATATGTAAGCCAAGGTCATTTTTGAAAAAAGTCCGGCGACTTCTTTACAGAAACATACTCAACTATAACTGATATCATGCTTGTACAGCAAACATTTTTTTTAATGTTTTGTCCCTACTAATGCAGTCTGACTGACTGACTGACTTTCTACCCCACCAGGACATCACACAAGCGATAAACACCTGATGACACAAAGTGCCACCATGTGGATGAGGATCACCGTGAGGCCAAGGAACAGATCAGTCGACTTGTTAAGGTAGTAACACGGATAGTTAACGAAACAGGAAGACAAATTATGACAGGCACCCTCATCAGAAGCTTTTCAAAGTTGTAGGAAATATGGAACTCTAATAGTTACTATTTTAAATTGCAGTTTTAACACAATTCAGTGAAAGTTACAATAAAAACTCAGATATATTACAAAAGTTGAATGCATTTGGATACAAATGATTGAGGAAAAGATGAACACAAATTGGAGTGAATTCAAGAGAAATGAAGCAATGGGAGAAATATTTGGATTACCACGACCAAAGAGATGTAACACAGAGAAGATGCCGACATACTGGACACATTTTAAAAATAGTGAAAATATGGGGGTGACTGCAGTCAAGCTAATACCAGGAAATCCAGAAAATTTGACTTAAAAAGCTCAACAAAATGGGGGAGCAGAAAAACGTGCACAAAACAACACAAACAACGTAACGTTTCGGCCGGGCAGCCTTTGTCAAACTACTCGTTATTTTTGTGTAGTTTGACAAAGGCTGCCCACAGTCGCGCGCACACACACTCACATGCACACGCCTACTCACTCACTTATTTACACATATAGACACCCACATACATACACACGAACACACCGCATACATACACATACATGCATATTGCAAACACACACACATGCCACACACACGTGCATGCTTACATACATACATACATACACAGACAGACAGACAGACAGACAGACAGACAGACAGACAGACAGACAGACAGACAGACAGACAGACAGACAGACAGACAGACAGACAGACAGACAGACAGACAGACAGACAGACAGACAGACAGACAGACAGACAGACAGACAGACAGACAGACAGGCAGGCAGGCAGGCAGGCAGGCAGGCAGGCAGGCAGGCAGGCAGCCAGCCAGCCAGACAGACAGACAGACAGACAGACAGACAGACAGACAGACAGATATACATACCTACATTCATACAT
>CAJHNH020000439.1:62500-255000 GCA_905116865.2 Candidula unifasciata | reverse complement strand
AGGTTGGCTGGATCCGCTATCACTACCGACGGTCAGCTAATGGATCATGCTGATATTTTTAATGCCCTCAGAGAAATGGGAAGGATAGAGGACTTTGGTGGCAGCGAATCCACATCACTCGCCAGAATGGCAGACTTGGGAATTAAGATCGGCATAGCAAAAAAGGAGACACACACCAGACACGCCAGAAGACTTGTTAATCAACATAGAACTGGTACTATTAGAACTAACTAACTAACTAACTAACTAACTAACTAACTAACTAACTAACTAACTAACTAACTAACTAACTAACTAACTAACTAACTAACTAACTAACTAACTAACTAACTAACTAACTAACTAACTAACTAACTAACTAACTAACTAACTAACTAACTAACTAACTAACTAACTAACTAACTAACCAACTAACTAACTAACTAACTAACTAACTAACTAACTAACTAACTAACTAACTAACTAACTAACTAACTAATTTACTAACTAACTAACTAACTAACTAACTAACTAACTAACTAACTAACTAACTAACTAACTAACTAACTAACTAACTAACTAACTAACTAACTAACTAACTAACTAACTAACTAACTAAACCCCTATTTCATCTTTGAAATATGCGTGTAAACTGCATGAAACAATTTGCATAAGCAATTCTGTGTGATGTTTGTAAGCTAGAAAGTATTTACTTTATGTTTGTATGTTGTCATAATGTGTGTAACTATATATATGTTGGGAGTCGCCGTGACGGAGCGGCTAGACGCTAGCTGCCGATCGGAATGTCGTGGGTTCGCTCCCTGGCGGAGCCGGACATTTTTCATAAATGACCTCGGCTCCCACGTCGACCCAGCCTCGAGCGGGTACGAGGTGCATTCTCGGGAAGTAAAGTTGGCTGGCGTGATGCTGGTCACATCACCCATTTTGTGCTGATTGGTATAGAAAAAATATAGGTCTAGCCCTATATGCCTATACGCCTAAAGACGTGGAAGAGGGTCTTTTAGTCTAATAAATCTATGTTTGATTCTCAAGCTTATCCCTGGAACTTTGTGAGGGAAGGCAGACGACACACCCTGGGAAATCGGGACTGTCAGAGTGAAAACTTAACGTATCGTTAGCCCGGTTTGGTGACGTCAGCAGCATGACCTGTCAGATGGAGACTGTCTTGCCTGTACTCTCTTAAGTATCTTTAAAAATGTGCCGGTACTCACCCCAAAGTGTCACAGTATTCATGGGTTTAAAAAAAGATGCGTGAAAGGTGCCCGTACTGCGTACCGCCAAAAAAAAAAAAGAATGAAAGCCCTAACTAGAGCAATGTTTAATATTTTTTTTAGATTTTTTAATTTTTGCATTTTATAGACTATGGTGGTGAATCAGCACAATATGGGTGATGTATCATTTACTTCATAGGACACGTTTTAGTACCAGTTTTTAGTCTGGGTCGACCAAGGAGCATCTTTAATGTAGATTTGAACATAAGACTTCTGGACCAACAGGCGAGCCTCTAGCTATTGCTCATCACTCATCATAACCGTTGTTAAATACCGTTTTTCACGCGGTTAACTCATCGAGTAAATGGTGCTAAATCCACATTTTAATGGATCAGTCGGCATTGTTTAGTCATGTGGCCAACCCTACTTCGTTCGCTTTTATTTCCCCTGACAATTTCTAGTTCCCATTAATTTTAACATGTGGGTCGATCTGTAAGCCATAAAAAAAGTAAAAGTAAAGGACTTTTTTCAATGTCTTCAGATATACTAGGCATTTAGAGCAAGATCTAGATTGTATAGACCATAGATTGTATAGACCAGTCGCCAATAGTTAGTTTATATGGTCCTTCTATATTGAGTCTGCCTCTTCAATGTAACAGGGACAATCTCTACAGTTAAATGGAGAAACTTCCACAAGTACTGAGTCCGCCTCTTTAAATGTGGAATGTGGAATTGAGAATCGACATAACAGCACTCGAGACACCCCCATAAGCGCTCCGTCCTCATCTTCAGAAGCAAACGAAGAGTTCCAAAAAATGAACTTCCACGAGTATTGAGTCTGCCTCTTCAATGCAGCAGGGACAATCTCTGAAGGCAAATGGAGAAACTTCCACAAGTACTGAGTCTGCCTCTCCAAATGTGGAATTTTAATTTAAGAATCGACATAACAACACTCGAGACATCCCCATAAGCGCTGCCTCCCTATCTTCAGCAGCAAGCGAAGAGTTTTAATTCTGAACCTCCACAAGTACTGAGTGCCTCTTCAGTGTAACAAGCAACAATCTCTACAGGTAAATGGAGAAACTTCCACAAGTACCGAGTCTGCCTCTTTAAAGTCACAGGGACAATCTCTACAGGTAAATGGAGAAACTTACTCAAGTACTGAGTCTGCCTCTTCAATGTAGCAGGGACAATCTCTGCAGGTAAATTGAGAAACTTCCCCAAGTACTGAGTCTGCCTATTCAACGTAACAAGGACAATCTCTGCAGGTAAATGGAAAAACTTCCTCAAGTACTGAGTCTGCATCTTCAACGTAACAAGGACAATCTCTGCAGGTAAATGGAGAAACTTCCACAAGTACTAACTTTTATTGCATTCTTTTCCAGAATGGGCATTGTTATAAACGTTAATTTTACTCATCAGTTTCAAAATGGAACTGTCACATTTAGTGAAAGAGAACCAAAATTGATATTCAGTAAGGAAGTTAAGTATTATGTTATGCTAATCAACACTTGGGGATTAGGCCAAGGTGTAACATGCTTGGGTCTGATTGTTAATGTCCTCAACATCATCATCTTTATCCGACAAGGTTTTAAGGAGTCCGTCAATGTGAGTCTCTTCTTACTCACCATATCTGATCTAGGTTCACTTGTGTTTCTGTTTTTTCTCAATCTGTGTTGGATCCCGGCTGTCGGAAAACTAGACCTTCCATTTTACCCTGGTCAGATGATTTATTTTTTATTTAACGGTCATGTCATGTTTACAAGAGTAACCACCGGAACGACAGCTTGGATCTCTATGGAGCGATGTTTGTGTATTATCACCCCTTTGAAAGTTAAGTCCCTTATCATTAGCAGGAGAACTGTCGTTTTCGTTTGTGTGTTGTATTCGTGTTTTCGTTTGTGTCTACAGCTTCATGTGCGCCGCTGTTGTATACTTCAAGATTTAGGTGGAAATTTGATGCCTTTAGAAACAAATCTCTGCTTGGGCTGGTAAAAATAGAAAATAGAGAAAAAATAGAAGGAGTTGTCTACGTGGTCAACAACGTAATGCCGATAACCTTCTTTATTGTTATCGTCGGCTGCACTGCAAAGCTTTACTTAAAAATGCGGAATGGAGACAACGTACTGCCTAGGGGTTACTAACATCCACTTTCGTCCTTTTCAGGACGAAATTTTTTGTCATTTGAAGCCCTACTCTGGCTTTTGCCAGGGGCCGCAATATAGGCAGGCCATAAATATGGCCAAATGTCTGAACGCGGTTTCTGGGGCCTCTCCACGGCGATCCTCATCCGCATGGTGGCACTTTGTGTCATCGGGTGTTTATCGCTTGTGTGATGTCCTAGTGGGGTAGAAAGTCAGTCAGTCAGACAACGTACTGCCATAGAGAAAGAAGGATCAAATAGAGACACTATAGTTGTTAAACGCAGCGTCCGTGGCTAAGGCGTTGCGAGTCCGACTCGTAAGCCAGCATACCGCGATCGAAACCCACTGCAGGCTGCGTGGATTTTTATCGTGGTATGGGACGTCGCAGGTCGACCCAGCCTAAAATGGGTACCAGGATGGGCTGTCCTGGGAAAGTAAAGACGGCCGGCGTAATGCTGACCACATTACCCACAGAGTGCTGATGGTCTGTAAAAATATGGGACGCTCTACCCATATGCCCGATGCGCCGAAAGGCGTGAAAAGGGATCTTTACTTTTACTTTACTTACTATAGTTGTTAAACTTGTCTTGATTATCTCTCTAGTTTTCATTTTCTGTTACGCTCCTGGCTCTTTATTTTTCCTGTGGGTTCTCATTGACCGTGAGATGAAAATTGATGGGAAACAACGACATTTTTTGATTGCTTTCTTTGGGACTTTGCTTCACCTGGAGTCTATCAACTTTTTTATTTATGTTACCATGAGTTCAAAGTTCAAAGCAACTTATCAACAGTTAATGTGCTTTTTTCTTTGTGAAAGACACAAATCAATAAAGTATTGGTTATGTTCAGTGGCGGGGTTCTTTGGCCTCATAGATTAACGACCTGGTATATTACGGTTAGATTTCTGTGACGGGCTCGTTAATAAAGAACATTCTCCTAAAGTTCAGCCACTGGTACGAGAGTTCTATCTGCCCTCAACTAACTCTCACCAAGTCGTTCTATCCTTTGCAATTACGTGTAGCTCTTCCCATATCCTTCACTCTCTAGTTCCCTTCTCTATTTTTGTTGTTGTCTCTATTTTTGTTGATGTCTCTATTTTTGTTGTTGTCTCTATTTTTGTTGTTGTCTCTATTTTTGTTGGTGTCTCTATTTTTGTTGCTGTCTCTATTTTTGTTGATGTCTCTTTTTTTGTTGCTGTCTCTATTTTTGTTGATGTCTCTATTTTTGTTGTTGTCTCTATTTTTGTTAATGTGTCTATTTTTGTTGTTGTCTCTATTTTTGTTGTTGTCTCTATTTTTGTTGGTGTCTCTATTTTTGTTGCTGTCTCTATTTTTGTTGTTGTCTCTATTTTTGTTGCTGTCTCTATTTTTGTTGATGTCTCTATTTTTGTTGCTGTCTCTATTTATGTTTTTGTCTCTTTTTTTTAATTGTTGTCTCAATTTTTGTTGTTGTCTCTATTTTTGTTGATGTCTCTATTTTTGTAGTTGTCTCTTTTTTTTTTTGGTCTCTTTTTTTTTGTCTCTATTTGTGTTGTTTCTATTTTTGTTGCTGTCTCACTGTTTGTTTTCGTCTCTTTTTTTAATTGTTGTCTCAATTTGTGTTGTTGTCTCTATTTTTGTTGTTGTCTCAATTTTTGTTGTTGTCTCTATTTTTGTTGTTGTCTCTATTTTTGTTGATGTCTCTATTTTTGTTGTTGTCTCTATCTTTGTAGCTGTCTCTTTTTTTTTTTTTTTTTTTGGTTGTCTCTATATTTGTTGTGTCTTCCTTGTGTCTTTGCCCATGAGGATTTCAGTGCAAAGACACTATAATTTATATTATTGTCATTTTTTTCTCAGCATATTCGTCAATTAGTTTGGTGATCATCATTTCACTCCAGACATGTCCATTTGTGCTCAGATCCTCCCCCCAGTATGAACCCAAACGTCCGGTGGCTAATTGTACCAGTTCCACCTTGATTAACAAGTCCTCTAAAGTTCCTGGTGTGCGCCTAATTTTTACTATGCCGATCTAAACTCCTAAGTCTATCATTTTGACAAGCGATGTGGATTCAATGCCAGAAAAGGCCTCTACCCTTCCCAGTTCTCAAAGGGCATTAAAAATATCTACATGTTCCAAAGGTTGACCGTCGGTAGTGATGGCCGATCTCAGCATGTATCGTGTCCAAAGCATGTTTTCCTCAGTTCTCAAGTCATTTGAATTTTTTTGTGTGTTTGTTATTCTCTGTAAATTAAACTCAGCATAATCTGTTTGACGCAGAACATGAAAACATAAACACTTTCAGACAATGTAAACTTAACATGTTTATTTTAGTATATGAAATATATTATGACCATTTTCATACACTAAAAACTTTTTTCTTCCCTATAATGTTCTACTCCTTTTAAAAACTAGTTACTGAAAGGAACAAACATACTCACAATTGTGTCATACTGCGTCTTTGTAATGCAGTAACTGAAATTACTCAAATTTCACACAAAAATACCTCAGGTTTCCACCAATCAATTGACACCTTATTTGGCATCTCTTGTCTCTTGACATCCCAAAATGAAAGGACATATGGTCGAAGAATTTCATGGACGTATCGTTGCGCATTCAAGCTTCCTTCAAAGTGCACCAATTGTCTCCTTCTTTTGTGACTGATCATTCCCCATACCATTACACCTCCACCTCCATGCAGCAAAGCTTCATCAACACAATTTTGGGCTAAACCTTTTTTTCGTCTATGGTAGACCCTACGCCGTCTATCCTGATGCTGCAACAAAAAGAAAGATTCGTCACTAAACCAGACACGTCTCCACTGATTGTCACTAGCCCAGGGACGATGTTGGTTGGCCAAAAGAAGTCGATTTTGGGGGTGGCGACACGTAAGGACAGGTCCTCGGTCTGGTCGTTGAGCTGAAAGTCCAGCATCATGCAGTCTGTTCTAAACAGTTTAATCAGACACATGACGTCCTGGAGGCAATGCCTGTGCAGCCGAGGAAGCTGTTGTAAACCTGTCTCTGAGGTGACGAGGCTGAATAAAACGATTCTTTGCTGCTGTTGTCACTCTGGGTCGTCGAAAGCGATGTCGGTCAACTGTTGTCTTCAACTAAACCAGTGGCTTGGAACTGGTGCCAAAGTTGACTGATGGTACTCTGATGCACGTTTAGATGCCTGGCAACCTGACTTTGACTTTCTCCTGCCTGCAATCGGCCAATAGCAGCATTCCTTAAATGTATCGATAGAGGCGCCATTTATGACTGTTTGAAAATGAACTGATCGTTTTTGTGTAGCATTATCCTTTTATAAGGTTTCAATTGCGTAGGCAGTGAATAGTGTTCACCGCAAATTTTGTTGCTTTCTCGTGCGCACATCATGAGCTATGCTCACAAATATGGTCTCAAACACAATTGACCACAGCATTGTAACGATTATAAAAACTTATGCAATTTACGCCCACCTGTCTATTGGACACTGTAAAACAACATTTTAGTCTGCTTTTCACATACCTGAGTACGCTATTTTATTTACAAACTAATAAAAATGCACCATCTGATAACTATGCGTTTCTTTTTTAATTTTTTTTAATTTTTAAACAGTATAAACTAAAGCCCATATTTAATTTAATATAAGCAAATTATAACATTTTTTTGTTTATGAACTTAAAAACAACTTGTTTTGTTTAAAGCACATTACTGAAAGTAAGTTAAAAAACAAAATTATTATCTAGAAAGTATATTCTCAGTTTAAAGGGTCAGTACACTTATATGTCAAGCCCCTCTGTTATTAAGACATTCAAACACAGGTATAACCACTTACAAACCATTTACAAACAACATATTCATACGAACAGTGTGCAGTAAGTACCAGACTTAAAGGTAAAAAAAAAAAAAAGGCTGACCTACATACATATTACCATCTATGACATGAGGTGTCAGAGGAAAGGCACCAACTTAAATTGAGACCAAGTGAGAAAGGTATCAGACTGTGGGAACAATACCTTGCACCAGATTCTTTAACAGGTAGAAGATCAACTGGTTTGGTCACCTCGTTAGAGCGAAGCCTCAACAACTACAAAGACTAGTGCAACACTTAAATTGATCTGATGTAAAACCATGAGGGCAACCAGAGAGAACATGGACTGATGAAATTAACTCTTTCAGTCCTAATTATATGTTACTTCAGCACCAACTTTTTTTTTAACCGGTTAACAAACCCATTTTAATGACAGTTTTTCAATATTAGGGAATTTGAAAATGCAGTTTTAAGACAGAATGAATTACACAATAACCGAGACAAGGCAGGTTGACATAGCAGAATTGAAACAGTTCAAGACATTATGCATCTCACATAGAATGACAAAAGCCAGCCAGTACTACCCACTAAGTATAATCTTCCTATGGCATGTAACGGCAAAAATAGAAGTCAAGGATGATGATGATGAATTTAGTTACATGATTCACATGATTAAAGTGAAGAACATTTCTTCTAACAAACTTTACACTGAAAAATTCACCTCATGCAACCACATAAATTTGCCAGAAGTGACTAGTAAAAATAATGGAATGAAATATTTCACTGGCCAGACAACAATGTGACTTCTATCGGGAATATGTCAGCTAAGTGATTTTGTGTATTCTTGTGTTATCATGCTTTTGCATCATCATTGCATACATCTGCACAGATAAGAATTCTTGCAAATGATGAAATATTTTATTCCCCCATGTGTTGGTAGGAAATGGAACAAGAGGCCCTCTGCTTTTGTTAGTTGTGATATTAAAACTGTAGATGAATGTTGTAAAAAGAATTATTTAATCTTCCGTGTCCATTCAACTCTATGAAAGAAATATTTGTGTGTGTGTGTTTTTTTTTTTTGGTTTGTTAGTGCATTAATTGTGCAA
Organism: Candidula unifasciata; assembly: GCA_905116865.2. Taxonomy (NCBI): domain Eukaryota; kingdom Metazoa; phylum Mollusca; class Gastropoda; order Stylommatophora; family Geomitridae; genus Candidula; species Candidula unifasciata. Next base: position 246,765 of record CAJHNH020000439.1, on the reverse strand, counting down.
TGCTTTTATTAATATTTTTATAAGTATTTTTTAAATTTAAAAAAAGGCAATATTTTAATTGTTTTTTAATCAGTTTAAAAAAAAAACTTTTTTATTTAAATATAAATGTCACCTTCTCTTCCTCCCTCCATCTATCCATCGACCCACCCACCCATCCATCGATCCAACTATTCAACTTTCTGTTGTTGTTTTTTTTGGCACACATGACATAGGACTATAATGCTCGCATGTCATTGCATTATTTACTCTTCTTGTGAACTTAATTCACCTCGAATTTAAAATAAGACATTTCTTGTAAAACAGTCATCCTGTTTGTTCAATAACAACAACAATAATTATTTTAAGTAACTTCTGTTATGTAACTTTTCCTTTTTAAAAAAGCAATGTGTAGCAAGAAATTTTGATTTTTTACTTTGGCCCTCTTATAAGTCAGCCTCTGTGGTTAAGTTGTTGTGAATGAGCATTGTAAATCTGAGATCCCAGATTCGATCCTACCTGCAAGTGATTTAGCAGCAGATTGTCTTGCATTGGTTTCCTCAATGGTACTGAGAGCTGGACCATTCAGCAAGAAATGGCAAACTTCTGAAGGTAAAATTTGCCAAGAAAAATGACAACAGCTAACAATTGTTGCGCTTGTTTCTGCAATAACCTGTGAAGAATAAAAGTTTATTGCGTCCCCTTTAAAAGATGTTGCGGAACCAACCCCGGCATTTTTTTACTGTTGTGGTTTTTCTAGGCAAATTTTACGTCCAGTAGTGTGCTATTGCAATCTGAAAGGTCAGCTCTTGTTAACTTTTCAAAACCAATGTAAGACGAACGGTCAGCAGCTGGGATGGAACCCGGCACCCCGGCATTACAAAGTGATTTCACATCACCTAAGCCACAGATGCCGAAATGTCACTTCTGTAAAGAATACATCCCCTTATAACCACCCATCCACAATTGTTAAGGAAACACCATGTAGTCTATAATCTAAGTGGGTACCAATGTACAAGTGTTAAGCGAACACCATGTAGTCTATAATCTAAGTGGGTACCAATGTACAAGTGTTAAGGGAAACACCATGTAGTCTATAATCTAAGTGGGTACTGATGCACAAATGTTAGGGGAACACCATGTAGTCTATAATCTAAGTGGGTACCAATACACAAGTGTTAGGGGAACACCATGTAGTCTATAATCTAAGTGGGTACCAATGCACAAGTGTTAGGGGAACACCATGTAGTCTGTAATCTAAGTGGGTACCAATGCACTAGTGTTAGGGGAACACCATGTAGTCAATAATCTAAGTGGGTACCAATGCACAAGTGTTAGGGGAACACCATGTAGTCTATAATCTAAGTGGGTACCAATGCACAAGTGTTAGGGGAACACCATGTAGTCTATAATCTAAGTGGGTACCAATGCACAAGTTTTGGGGAACACCATGTAGTCTATAATCTAAGTGGGTACCAATGCACAAGTTTTGGGGAACACCATGTAGTCTATAATCTAAGTGGGTACCAATGCACAATTGTTAGGGGAACACCATGTAGTCTATAATCTAAGTGGGTACCAATGCACAAGTTTTGGGGAACACCATGTAGTCTATAATCTAAGTGGGTACCAATGCACAAGTTTTGGGGAACACCATGTAGTCTATAATCTAAGTGGGTACCAATGCACAAGTTTTGTGGAACACTATGTAGTCTATAATCTAAGTGGGTACCAATGCACAATTGTTAGGGGAACACCATGTAGTCTATAATCTAAGTGGGTACCAATGCACAATTGTTAGGGGAACACCATGTAGTCTATAATCTAAGTGGGTACCAATGCACAAGTTTTGGGGAACACCATGTAGTCTATAATCTAAGTGGGTACCAATGCACAATTGTTAGGGGAACACCATGTAGTCTATAATCTAAGTGGGTACCAATGCACAAGTTTTGGGGAACACCATGTAGTCTATAATCTAAGTGGGTACCAATGCACAAGTTTTGGGGAACACCATGTAGTCTATAATCTAAGTGGGTACCAATGCACAATTGTTAGGGGAACACCATGTAGTCTATAATCTAAGTGGGTACCAATGCACAATTGTTAGGGGAACACCATGTAGTCTATAATCTAAGTGGGTACCAATGCACAAGTTTTGGGGAACACCATGTAGTCTATAATCTAAGTGGGTACCAATGCACAATTGTTAGGGGAACACCATGTAGTCTATAATCTAAGTGGGTACCAATGCACAAGTTTTGGGGAACACCATGTAGTCTATAATCTAAGTGGGTACCAATACACAAGTGTTAGGGGAACACCATGTAGTCTATAATCTAAGTGGGTACCAATGCACAATTGTTAGATGAACACCATGTAGTCTATAATCTAAGTGGGTACCAATGCACAATTGTTAGGGGAACACCATGTAGTCTATAATCTAAGTGGGTACCAATGTACAAGTGTTAAGGGAACACCATGTAGTCTATAATCTAAGTGGGTAGCAATGGACAAGTTTTGGGGAACACCATGTAGTCTATAATCTAAGTGGGTACCAATGCACAATTGTTAGGGGAACACCATGTAGTCTATAATCTAAGTGGGTACCAATGCACAAGTTTTGGGGAACACCATGTAGTCTATAATCTAAGTGGGTACCAATGTACAAGTGTTAAGCGAACACCATGTAGTCTATAATTTTAAGTGGGTACCAATGCACAAGTGTTGAGGGAAACACCATGTAGTCTATAATTTTAAGTGGGTACCAATGCACAATTGTTAGAGGAACACCATGTAGTCTATAATCTAAGTGGGTACCAATGCACAAATGTTAAGGGAACACCATGTAGTCTATAATTTAAGTGGGTACCAATGCACAAGTGTTAAGGGAACACCATGTAGTCTATAATCTAAGTGGGTACCAATGCACAAGTGTTAAGGGAACACCATGTAGTCTATAATCTAAGTGGGTACCAATGCACAAGTGTTAAGGGAACACCATGTAGTCTATAATCTAAGTGGGTACCAATGTACAAGTGTTAAGGGAACACCATGTAGTCTATAATCTAAGTGGGTAGCAATGGACAAGTTTTGGGGAACACCATGTAGTCTATAATCTAAGTGGGTACCAATGCATGTTATATACAAAGTTCCACTGGATTTATTTCAGCAGTTTTTGCATGATGAGGTTAGCTATGTTATTAAGACATGCACGCACCCACCCACCCACACACACACAACCACACTCACCCACCCACCCACCTATGCATGCACACACACGCACACGCACGTATGCACCCACCCACCCACCCACACCCACCCACCCACCTACGCACGCATGCACACACACACAAACTTAAATTTTACATTTTTAAAATGTAAAATTGTAACCATCATCTTGTCTAAATTATATTTGATGAAGTCAATAATTAATAATACTGAACTGTGGATCTGAAAGTCTTTTGTTGAAATATAAATGGAGCTGAATTTTTTTTTTAAACTTTCCCTTGGCTCCCAGGTTGACCTAGCCATAAATGGGTATCAGGTACAGTCCTGGGAAGTAAAGGTGGCCGGAGTGATGTTGACCATATCCCACACTGATTGCCAGTTGATCTATAAAATATAGGTCAAACATTATATGTCCACTTTGTCTGAAGGTGTGGAAAAGGTCCTTTATTTACCTTCTTGAAAGCCAATAAAAGCATCCATGTCATGTGAATAATATAACCTTCAGTTATGTAATAGTAACATGTCTGTTGTACTTTTTTGCTTCTGAAAATTTAAGTAATTAATTTTTTAAATTAGTTATCGTGAAGGACTCTGGGAAGCGTATGTAGAGCATTTTTTACTTCATGGAGCATCACCTGGGAACTGCTGCTCTACAAGATTACAGTAAATTATACAAGGCACAAATATATGCAAGCTACTGATTGGCTGCAGTATTTAACTCTTTTAGTCCCAGGGTTTTAGTGTCAGAGGTCCAAAGGATATTAATGTGAAATGAAAAATTGGCCTTCACTGGACCTTTAAGTAGGTACTTATGAACGTCTGGTGCATTTCTTGGGACTGAAAGAGTTAACGCAACTTAAAAATATTGCACAATGTATGCTCAGAAACAAACACAACCGCAAGGAAAACCCATTAGATTTCTTGTATAGAGTGATACGCTTCTGAATGCTGTGAACCAGGAGATGTCTTTGAATCAAAATAAACACTTTGGTCATTGGCACTGGAATCATGTTCAGTTGTGTCAGCTGAAGCAGACGGCAGGGGTTCATCAGCAAGTTGTGGGATATCAGCTCCAGGTGGTGATGAACTGTGAAGAACTGCTACTGAGTCATCAGTTTGTGAGTTTGTGGGATGACTGAAAGTCCCATAATTTTTTCCTTCATGATGATTTACTGAGGAATCCCCGCTGTCTTTCACTACGTTGTATTTGAGTGAATTCTGAAGTTTAGAAACAAATCAAAGCCTTATTAACAAAATGGCTGACTCTTAAAATGTGAAGAATATTTATTTCTTCTTCATTATGTTCACCGGCTGTGAACTCTGGCAGAAAGTTCTCATTTGTTCCTCCAACTCTGGACTTTAGTCTTTCTCCATAAGTTTTGCATAACCATCCATTTTACAGATCTGGTGTGTTTGTAAGGAGACTGTTGGTTCCTTGCCTCTCAGGCAGATGCACTCCGATTCTGAAGGAAACCCATTCTTCTTCTTTCATTCACCTGAAATAAGTTGTCTATATCAGCAGTTTTGTCTCTTGTATAAATTTCACTGTCCTTGTTAGTTCATTCAGTGGTCCATAGAGTTTACGTTCCACTGTTGTTCTTTCTGGCCAAAAGGTGTGCCTTAATGTTTCAAATTCAGTGCAGTCCTGGAGTACATGCTCTGCTGTCTGGGGCACCTTTCCACAGGTGCTCATGGCTGATACACCTATCTTTAATTTTGTGTACATTTGGTTACGTAATCGGTTGTGCCCTGTTCTGAGGCGGAGGATAATGACTTGTTCTGGTCTGTCCATTATAAAATAGTCGTCTTGTGCTGGGGCTGGTGGTTTCCTGATCGATTTAATGATTCTTTTGTTTTGGTGGTATGTGACTGGTACATCCGGCTGCACTTTTGTCGCACCATATTTTTTGGGACCCATACTAAGAAATGTAATGAGGCAGGTGGACACCAAGAAAGAAAACATTAGATGGTCTGTCATTATGTAATTAAAAAACATCTTATCTGGAATGACTGTCCGTACATGAGACAGAAGGTTGTGCAAGATGATTATGGAAGATGACTCTGCAACATTTGTGAAATCAAAACAAGGAAACAAACATCATTCAAGACATCATACACATGTGAGATGACAAACTTCATACTTACCAGCAAAAAACATGATGATGAAGATGAAGAATATGATGGCGATGATGAGACAAGATAAGGATGATGATGATAATAATGAGATGATAAATTATTTACAAAATGAATTTATTGCATACATGGTGAAAGCTGGAGAGCCACCAAAGACATGGAAGGAAAGTTAAATATGTTCAAAAACAATTAGCCGGGAAAACTGTTAAACATTTAGTGGGGAAAATTCATGAGAGATGAAGAAATAAGAGATGTGTCTGGCCAACCACTGATATCAACAGATATAAGATGAAGAAGACTACTATTTTGAGCAGATCATGAGAAGACGCAAGCAGATAATCACCAAAACAGGCACTAAAATGGGAAACAAATGAACTTAGGAAATGAGGACATTGAAGGGAAACCCTGTAATGAATGTTAATGAAAGAGGCCAAAGATACTGCACTGGTTTCCACCCATGATATTTAAAGGATTACACAGATGTAAATTTCCCTAATTGTTTTGCGAAAAAATAAAAATCATCACGCTCAACCAGCATCTGTGAAGGAGGAGCGCTTGGTTATATTTGTGACTAGTTTATTTGAGCCATATTAAATGGCTTAACACTGCTCGCCACCAAGTAGCCCTGAAAAAAGACTTTTACAGTGTTGATGCAATCAAAGGAGACAGACCCAAATACTGTCTAGCGCGAGGATGAAATCGTTTACCGACCAGCCAATGGGGGACCTGATTGCCGATGTGAAAAATAGACAGCCAGCCCTAAGTGATATGTAATGGAGTTAGGTTCATGTTAATCTCCCCAAAGAGAGTAGGTCACTTTTCATTCACAAATTTGTTGGGCTGGTTGACTTTCCTGAAGGTTATGGGTGTGTCCCGCTCTGTTGTTTGCTTTCTGTGATGTCTTGCATTTATGTTTTGATTCCAAGAAAGAGAATGCCTGTGACACAGATTGCAGCACTCTCTAAGTGGGTTGAGTTAGGACCAGTTTCTCCATGTTTTTGGAGTGTTAAAAGCACTGGTGTAATGAAATACACAACATGCGATATCAACAGCATTGCGCAACACTCCCGTAACCTTGTGCCAAGGCGACAGGTTCAGGAACTATCAATCAGAAGTGAGCTAGTGTGTATACGGGTGGGCCCTGGTGAGATCAACGTTACTTTTACCCATAATGGCACATCAATGGGATGGCGATGATGATGAATGATTCTGAGTAAAGCCAGACTACTCTTACCTTTACATTTTTTTTCTTCCAGTAAATGAAAAGGCCCATGCTAATCAGCAGAAACAAGCCACCAATGGCAAACATTGCCCCATGAATGTAAGGTAATGTATCCAGGCGGTCTTGAATCATTCCTTTAAACATTACAGCTGTATCCTCATCTATTTCTGCTACCTGACATGTTGGAAATAGTTCAAGATATTCAAGATAAGACTGACTGATAAGATAACGTGAAACATGGCAATAATGAAGAGCTGATCCCCCGTCTGGGTTCCAGAGACCAGTGTGGGTTCCGGAGCCCCATGTGGGTTCTGGAGCCCTGTGTGGGTTCTGGGGCCTGGTGTGGGTTCTAGAACCCTGTGTGGGTTCTGGAGCCTTGTGTGGGATCCAGAGCACCACCATGTGGTAAACAAGAATAGACTGACTGTCCCCTATCATGCATGTTGTGAGAGCTGACTAATTAGGAACGTTTTCTTCAAAGTCAGAGTGCAACTACCTGAGAGATGAGAGAACAACAGTCTTCATATAAATAAGAAAGATCCGTCGAATTTGATGTACATGCAAAATTCAGGTTCTGGAAGAAAACCGGTCCCATGATCGACAGCCAAATTTACAGCCGGTGAACCCGGGAAAGAAAAAACAAACAGAAGAAGAAGAAAAAGAAGAAGAAGAAGAAGAAGAAGAAGAAGAAGAAGAAGAAGAAGATGAAGAAGAAGAAGAAGAAGAAGAAGAAGAAGAAGAAGAAGAAGAAGAAGAAAAAGAAGAAAAAGAAGAAGAAGCAGGAGGATGAGGAGGAGAATGTCTAGAGAAGAAGAAAAAGTAGAAGAAAAAAAGAAGAAATGAGGTTTGAGGTTTGAACAACGGATCAACATCATGACACACAGGTAGTTACCCCTAAGTACTCCGTTCTACTTCTTACTCGACTTTAAGTCTGAATCCAAAGTAGCTCAGTGCACGGGCTCCATAGCACCAGCAAGGATCCTGAAATACTTTGGGTATATTTTTAATTCCAAATTGTGCCCTGGCACGGACGTTAGGCTACTCTTTTCTATTTCCAGCTGCCAAAGGGATTTTTTTTACGTGCGCAACAATACACACGGGTGTCCGATCTCACTACCCAGAGACCAAGGAAAATTACTAGAAGTCCACATGAACAAAAAAACTCCCAGCCTTCCCCAGGGCCTGAACCCGGGACCTCTAGCACTCGGGGCGGACACCGTACCACAAGATTATGCAGCCCACAAAGAAGAAATGAATGTATGAGTACTTAACATTTTAAGTGTCAGCCATTTTGTTATTAAGATTTTGATTTGTTTCTAAACTTCAGAATTCCCTCAAATACAATGGAGAATAGTAGGGATTCCTCAGTAAATCATCATCATCATCTTCAGAGGAAGAAGAAGAAGAAGAAGAAGAAGAAGAAGAAGAAGAAGAAGAAGAAGAAGAAAAGAGCTGACAGTAACATACATGTGACTGAAAGATTTTATTTATTATCGTCATCCTGTGCCATGCCAATAAAGCATAGGTTATCATGTACACGATCTCATACGATCACCAGAACCATAAACCAGGTCAGTGCTCATGTCTTGCCCATCCACTCCTTCTCATAGCATGTCTAATAAGCACTGAATGTTACGTATCTTCTTCTTTTTTTGTCGTCTCACTGATACCAGGTTGTAACCCAGTGTTGTGGTTTTCTGTATTTGTTTTGCGCTTCTCAGGTGGCTTAAGTGATGGATTTGTTCATCTTTTTGCAGATTTCAGCGTGGTTAGTACCTTTTGGGAGAGCGTGTACAGTTTGGAGGAGTAGTTAGACCCCACAGTCTTGTGAGATTGATGCAGGGGAGAGTGACAAGAGGTTCTGGCAGATGCTCAAGGCACAGAGAAAAGGCAAGACGGATGTTTAATCAGAATGCTACTGGCACCATTAGTATAAGAACTCTTCACTTGCTGCTGAAGATGGGGATGGAGCTCTTATGGGAATGACCTTAGTGTTTTGATGTTGGTTCTTGAATCAACTTAACTCAACTCAACTCAACTCAGCTACCCATTTCTCCCTTGGTTTTCCTTTTAGTTCACCCCAACTCGGGCACTCCAAGATTTTGAGGGGGAGTTCCCAGGAAGTCCAATGAGAAGAAACTCCACAGGGGAGCAAGTACAGTAGGAGTCTACCAATCATCAGTAGAAGTAATCTCTCGTCGACAAATGTTTCGGCCCACGAGCTCCTAGACATTTTCAGAGAGTGGGCCCACCTGAGTTCATGAAGCTCAGGTTTGATCTGCTCCTGCTGCACGTATTACCGGATGTTCTCGGACAGGGACAGGACGAAATTGATGACTGTGAAAAAGGTACTGTGAGATTTGAAGTTTATTTACATAGTCGCTGCAGTAGCATAATTAGAGCAGTCAGCATACCTGGAGGACCAAACGGCAAGCTTACAGTTGGTTTATCGGACACACGTTAGACTTTGTTGGCAGATGGCTGAGGGACTCCGGCAGACAATTCGGACACAATGGACTTTAAGGGATAAGACTTTCTTTTCCACTAGATATCCAGACCAGCTCACCAAGGCCCATCCCCCACGACGTTCCGTTGTATCCAGAGCCAGCTCGAGGCCCTCTCTGCAGCCTTACCCAATTGTTTAAGTGATTGTTTGCGCTCATTTCCTTGCAAGCCTAGTTGTTTTATCACATTGTACATAGAAGTAAAATTATAGGAGAGAGTAGGATTAGTGTTAGTCGGTGTTCATTTCACACCATAAAGCATCAATAGTATTGGATTTTTCTGGGAACCCCCCACAAAATCTCGGAGTCCTCAAGATGAGGTGAATTAAAAGAAATAAACCTTAAAATTAATATTTTTGTTGCAGTTTAATTCACTAGACATAATAATATATCAAGATAAGCTAGTTGCCTATCCTTTACAAGACATTGCAGAACCAACCCCAGCATTTTTTGGCTGTTGTGGTTTTTCTAGGCAAGTTTACGTCCAGTAGTTTGCCACTGCTTTCTGGACGGTTGGCTTCTTGATACCACTGTCGAAACCAACGTAAGGCACAAGGCTCGCAGATGGGATCGAACACGGCACCCCGGCATTATAAAGCGCGTTCGCAACGCCTAAGCTACATACGCCGACATATCCAGATAATGTGAAGAAAATAAAACTAAAAGTAATAATTTACTTACACCATCAATCCACAGAACTGGGAGATAAGACACAGGAAAGTTTTGAAATTTTCTGTCGGGAAAGTAATAAATTTCAGCACACATTGCAGCTAATTACATTAGGTGAAACCATGTACTAGCAAACTTTAGACACAGACAGTGATAATGTGAGTTTACAACAGAAACAGACAGGATAACCCATTTGGTCTGTTTAATGTAACATAAATGTGGTATAGTATACACCAGTGATTCCCAAACTGTGCACCCGGGATGCCGCCACCTCTTCACAGGGGCGCCGCGAAATACTGTTAAAGCTTCATAATTAATTTAACCAAGACACGAATAGTCATACTTTTACTTAGGTTAGGGCGCCATGGAAATATTTTTATTGAAAAAAAAGGCCGTTTTGAAAGTACCGGCAAATACCAATGGAAAATGTAAATGTGCATATACACTATGTTTATGTGGTTCATTAGCTAGCTGTGTGCTATTTTTTTTTACTGTTGTAATCTTGTTTGATGCTGAGTGTGAGTGATTTCTAATGAGTGCAAAAATATATACTCCTGCGAGCTGCGAGGTTCGTGCTGGGATCCGTTTTTTTTTTGGTTAGCAAAAACAACAGTGCTGCAAAAGTTCACAGGCAACTCAGGTTTATGGGCCAGATGTTATGATGGATAGTAGGGTTGGGAAATGGTGTCGACTGTTTAAAGAAGGATGAACAAATTTTCATAATGAAGACTGTAGCAGTTGACCGAGTGTGGTGACAGATGATTTGGTCAAAGAAGTAAACCAAAAAATCCAGGAAAATTGTTGTTTCACAATTTCTACCTTGCCTGTAGAATTTTCAGAAGTTTCACATTCAATGATTTACGACATTGTGACTAAAAACCTTGGATCCAAAAAAAGCATTGTCCAGATGGGTACTGAAAATGTTAACCAATGAACACAAGCAGAAACGATTGGCTTCGGCTAAAAAATATTTGCAGCGCTATCAAAATCAAGGAGATGTAATTTTGGGGCACATTGTTACCGAAGATGACACCTGGATTTCCTACACAGACATCAAATCCAGGCAACAATTGACGCAATGGTAACACTCATGGTCCCAAAAAGCAAAGAAATTTAAGCAAGAAACTTCTGTCAGAAAGATCATGGCCACTGTTTTCTGGGATTAAAAAGGGGTCTTGTTTATTGATTTTCTTGAACTGGAAAATTGTTGACCACCCGCTACAGCCCTAATCTAGCGCCAAGTGATTACCACTTTTGCATGCACCTAAAGAAGTGGCTGGCATCCCAGCAGTTTGAAACTGATGACAAACTGCAGACAGGCGTTAGTGAATGGTTCAAGACACTGGTGGCAGACTTCTATGTCACCGGAATTACGAACCATTTTTATAAATTTGTAGAAAACATTTAATACCAGGATTTACTTAAAAAATATGCCTCCTAAATTACTACATAAGCTTTGCAACACTAAAAACAAAATGAATGCTTAACAGGCAGAAATATCTATTACTGAAAAAGAAAAATCTCTATGTATCCAAATTATAACCCAAATGATTTGAATTAGATATTACTGCTAAATTCTTTTACTTCAGTAGATGAAACTGTTGTTTGTAAAGTCCAAAAAAAATTGACACTTACAGGAAGTGATCAAAGCTCTGAGTCCGAAGGTTTATCTGGTATCTTCTGGCTGCTGTCATGGAAACACCTGTTAGCTGATTTATGGAAATCGGTAATCACATTAGGCATGATAAACACTGCAACAAACATGTTACAATAAATTTTTAAACAGCATATTTAAAGAAATGTATAATAAAATTTTGTTAAAAATGTATTAATTTTGGCTTACCAGGTTAACTTCAAATTTACAGTCACATGACTACAGTGAGCTTCCGGGGGGCCATAAAACACACACGATGTATCGGAAGAAATTATTCGCATTTCAGTTGGATTTATTCAGTTTTGTGTTTTATTTTATTTTGATGTAACTAAGATGTAACACACCTGACGAGGTACAGCGAAATATGCCTGGCAATAAATTGTGCAATGTATTGTTTATGTCAGTGTAATCTCTATAGTAGGATACCGTATAACAGGGCTACTGAACTGATAGATGCAGAATTATTTGGTACTTACTGGCTGTATGTCATAGAATGGCTGATGTAGACTCTGTGTAGGTGTTAGCCCTTTCACCAGTGACTGATAGTATGAATCTCCTCCAATAAAATGAGGTAACGACACATAAACAGGGGCATCTGAAAAACAGTGACCAGTGGTTTACCATTGCTACATGCTCTAAAGCAGCGGTTCTCAACCTTTTGGGGTTCAAGAGACCTTTTGGGGGTCAAATGACCCTTTAACAGTGGTCGCCTAAGACCATTGAAAAAAGCATATTCACTGAAGTTATGAAGTAGGAACTAAAATAATTTTATGGTTGGGGGTCACCACAAAATGAAGAACTGTATTAAAGCTTTGCGGTATTAGGAAGGCTGAAAACTACTGCTCTAAATAAAGGCTATTGGTACACTAGAAGAATAAGAACATTTGCAAACATGATCTGAAAGATGCTAACACTGACACAGAACCCATGAGATAGATCAGCTGTAGGCTGACTTTTATGAAAACAAACAGTGAAAGATGCACTGTCACACTTTGCAAGAGGCCAAATGCAGCAAGCTATAGAGAGAAGCTACCTGAGAGAATGGTCACTAGGGAAAGACTGTTGCCAAAAGACTGTTGCCCAAAGACTGTTGCCCAAAGACTGTTGCCTGCGAACATGCTAAAAAAGTGAGTGAATCTATTTTTTTTCTCCCAAATAATGGACCCTGGAGCTCACACAGAGAGTTCATCATCATCATCCCGTAACACTATATGTCATTGGGTCACCAGTTTCTATTGACTGTCTGATCAGCACCTTTGGTGGTCAGTTGCGATGGACGTCATGGTTGCATGCGTGAGACCTGTCCAGTCAGTCAGGTTCTGTAACCAAGTCTTTCTTGGTCTGCCTCTTCTTCTCTTTTCCTAAACTGCGCCCTGCAGTACTGTTTTTGAGAGGCTGTTAGATCCTATTGCATGTCCATACTATTTCATGTGTCGTCTTTTCACTGTAGTTAAAAGAGGTTCATAGTTGCCAATGTGCTGTATAATTTTATGGCAAACCTTTTTGTTTGCAATGTGGTCTCTGTATGATGTGCCCAAAATGTTTATGAAACGTTGTAAACACTGAGAGTTACAGTAGCTAAAAACAAGACATAGCTAGAGTAACACAATGGACAGTCAATAGACAAGCTGAAAAACATTTACTCACAACAGAAATGTAATTTTTGAAAACAATGCAAACAATATCATGGAATGAAGGGACAGAACAAGGCAGTTCTCATCGAGACATCTCAAAGTTGTAAACTGATAAGAAAAAAATTAGACACAGACCTCTCTTGTGTTTTTTTTCAGACAAGTTATGAGAATGAATGGAGTCCAGAACTTGGTAATGGCTGAAAAGATTGATGGAGAGAGAACAAGGGGGAGGGCAAAGAAATAAATATCTTGATGAGTTACTCACATGGATGGGGCACAACAAAAACACGGATGTGATTCCTGATTCAGGTGATTCTGTCTTGGTCTTAGTCGAGGTTTAAACTTCACCGCAATCGGGTTTCCCCATACTTGCTCCGTTCCTGTGCCCGTGAAAATCAAATGAAATGTCCCTCACTGTCGCATTTGAAAAACTGGTGAACAAAACATTAGTTCTGGAACAATCCAGAAATATGCGCACTCCATATAAATGCATATGGCGGCAGCTAAAGGCACCAAAGCCAACAGTCGCCACCAGAAACGCAGTCTGTCGTTCATGGAAGTAGTCAGGCATGATAATTTGACCTAGACACACATAGAACCCACATATAAGGTATTTCACCAGCTAAAACACTTTTGTGTGAAATAGGAAAATATGACAGTGTATGTTTATCAGCATGACACTGCATTGTGGTGATAATACAAGTAACAGAGAAGCCAATGAAATTACCTGGAAGAGAAATAGAAGAGAAAAATGGAGAACAACTAAAACAATTACTATGATCTACAAACATCCATTAACTGTTGCTGCACGGAATACAGGGAATTAAATGGTATGATAGAATCACTTATATTAAGCTTTGGAAGGGTACAAAACAAATTCCAGTGATTCAAGAAGTGAGGAAAGAACGCCGGTGTTAGATAGGGCGTAGGCTGTAAAAACCTGAGAAAAATATAAATAGAATGCCTTTGTACTGGAACACATAGGAGCATAGAAATATAGGCATACTTACAAATAACCAAGAAGGCAGCTAAAGAGTGAAGTTAGAAAGACAAGAATGACATGACATGAGATATATATACAATAGCAAAGGATGAGATGACTTGGCATAAGTTGATTGAAGGCCTATGGAATAGAGAGCAGGAAAAAAAAATAATATAAATAGTTAAAGTAAGTGGAGGAGAGGTTGGTGAAGAAACTGTAAGACAAGCAGTTAAATAATTGCAGTTAACTCAAATAAATGGAAGGGAATTAGTTTCAAAATGCGTTCACAGACATAGCTAGAAAAGATAAGTTTTTGACTTCTTTTTAATACTAAACAACTCCCTATGCATTTCTTGATGTTTTCAAAGCAGAATTAATGGTCTTGCTCTTTTTTAATTATAGGAAATACCTTTAAATGTATAGCCACTCATCACGACTAGGGTCAACAACTCATCATGACTAGGGTCAACCATTCATCACGACTAGGGTCAACCACTCATCATGACTAGGGTCAACCACTCATCATGACTAGGGTCAACCACTCATCATGACTAGGGTCAACCACTCATCACGACTAGGGTCAACCACCCATCACGACTAGGGTCAACCACTCATCACAACTAGGGTTAACCAATCAACATGACTAGGGTCAACCACCCATCACGACTAGGGTCAACCACTCATCACGACTAGGGTCAACCACTCATCACGACTAGGGTCAACCACTCATCACGACTAGGGTCAACCACTCATCACAACTAGGGTCAATGAAATTTAACTTACCGTAAGTAATCACTGACATGTTATATGCCCCAGAAGGAATACAATTTGGTGTGCAGAAGCCGGCATTGTCAGGATTCTCCTTGGCTGAGGCAAACTCTGAATATGGCACTAGAAATCTCAGAGTTCTGACATTTTTGAAAGAGGAATCAGTGCTGTACTGTAGCTTCAATGATCTGTTGGGAGAGAAAAAAAACAAAAAACAGATTCACTGGTTTGAAGAGGGGAAAAATGGCTTCAATGATTAGTTTCAGTGATTGGCTACAGTGATTGGCTTCAATTATAAGTTTTGGTGACTTGCTTCAGTGACTGGCTTCAGTTATTAGCTTCAGTGTTCTTTTGGGAGATTAAAAAAAGGGGGGGAAATGGCTACAGTGACTGACTTCAGTGATTGGCTTCAGTGATTGGTTTCAGTAGCTGGCTTCAGTGAATGGCTTCAGTTGTTGGCTTTAATGAATGGCTTCAGTGAATGGCTTCATTGATTGCTTCAGTGATTAGCTCAGTGATTGGCTACAGTGACTGGCTTCAGTGATTGGCTTCAATGATTGGCTTCAGTTAGTTAGTTAGTTAGTTAGTTGGGTTATCCTCATTGCACTCCGGACATGTCCATAGGTGCTCAGATCCTCCCCTCAGTATGAACCTCAACATCCGATGGCTAATAGTACCAGTTCTATGTTGATTAACAAGTCTTCTGGCGTAGCTGGTGTGCGTCTCGTTTTTTGCTGTGCCGATCTTAATTTCCAAGTCTGCCATTCTGGCGAGTGATGTGGATTCACTGCCACCAAAGTCGTCTATCCTTTCCATTTCTCTGAGGGCATTGATAATATCAGCATGATCCATAGGCTGACCGTCGGTAGTGATAGCGGATCCAGCCAACCTTTGGCTTCAGTGATTGGCTTCAGTGACTGGCTTCAGCGAATCAGTAACTGGCTTCAGTGAATGGCTTCAGTGACTGGCTTCAGTGATCAGCTTCAATGATTGGCTTCAGTGATTTTTAGTAAAATAAAAAACAGCTTCATTGATCTGTTGAAAAGAAAACAGCCTTTGTGTTCTTCTTGAAAAAAAAAAAAAGCAGCCTTATAGTCTTCTGGTGTGGGAATAACAACTTTAGTCTTCTGGTATGGGAATAATAGTTTTAGTATTCTGGTGTGGTAATGACATCTTTAAGGTCTTCTGGTGTGGGAATGACAGCTTTATAGTCTTCTGGTGTGGGAATAACAGCTTAACTCTCTTTTGGTGTGGGAACCAGCTTTATTGATCCGCAGAGATCCAGGTTCAAATCCTCGGTAAAGTTATGAGGTTTTCAATGTGTGGGGGAGGGAGAAGGTAAGCAGTGTTGGGGGGGGGGGGGAGCAAAAGAGAGCCCTGTGGCTTCGACACACTAGAGGTATAGCTAGTGGTCGACAATGCAAGTTACGGATAGATAGAATATTCAAGGCGGTAAACACCAGCATTTATAAAGCACATAGCAAGGCTCTCACCTAATGCCTCTTCAAATCCTAACGTGAAAGACGCAATAGGAGTAGAGAAAAATATAATATATAAAAAATAAGAAGCAAAAAGAAGAAAAAAGAAGAAGTATATGCTAGAGTTTACAAATACAATAAACTAAAGTTAGCAAGTTTAAAGTCAACTGTCAACTTTATTGCATCAGTTTTCTCCTGTATCGTTCGGTAGTGAGACACAGAATAGCTGGCCACCTTAAAGAGCATCCCACAATGCCAGAACATCGTAGCTCTGGCAAACTTAATGCTGCAGCTATGAAATGAACCCATGACCTTCAGAGCGCTAAGCAAACAACTTACCCATTTCATCACAGAGACCCATCCACAACACAATACAATAAACTGCTGCTCTATATTAAGTTAATGTCTACATGGAAGTAACAGAGGATGAAATACAGTCTCTGCTTTCTGATGGCTGGTTGCTTCTTACCTAAGGAGATAGGCGTCAAACACAGATAATGTGGAATCTTTGTTTACAAATGGGGGATGCATAGAACCATCTGTAACAATCATAAAAAAAGAACGCATTGTTAACATCAACAAAGACTGTATCTTTAAATGAATCAATCAGTCAGTTACACTGTATCTCCGCAAAGAAGCTTGGTTGTAAAGGATCTCCTCCCCTCAGTGTCTTTCCACTCATTGCACATTCTCTGTGACCATGGTTCATGTACCATCCCATGGTGCTGGTGCCTTGTCGTGGCGGGATGACTTGCGTACCCTAATGACTCTCATAGGTATGCCACCAGGGAACTTGTTCTCCTGGCAGGTTTAACCATGTCAAACAGATCTTAAGAGGAAGAGTCAGACCAAACTAGCACCCTGGTCCTCCAGGCTGGGGATTGGGCAAAGGATTGACAACCCATTACTGTAAAAAAAAATACTTTGTTTCGGAAACAGGAACAAGTGAAATCATAGAACCGGTGGAAAGAAAAGCAGCAGACCGGCAGCATTGGAGATCATTTGTGAATTCCTTATGTGTCAACAGCGACATGAAGAGGATATAGATGGTTCATCTATTTCTTGATGTGAGCTTTCTTCTTGTATCTCCTTACCTTTAACTTGTTCTGCCACTATGGCTTTTAGAGGGGTGTTATGTAGAGTTAGAACCAATTCTAAATTACATACAAAGACAGCAGAACAAGTGGTTTGTCCACTAAGAGAGAATGCCTTGCAATTCCATGTCATACAAGGCATACTTCAAAAGAGGGGAAGGACATAAAGCAAAGGGTAGACCAAGAACAAGTTAAAAGGATAACATCAACAGCATAATGTGTCTTGGTTGAGACAGCCATAAGAGCAAGAAGGAGAGTCTTATTTCTCCCTAGACACCCGAAGTGGTAAAAAGGAAATAAAGAAGAAGACGAAAAATTAGAAGAAGAAGAATTATTGTCTTCTTATCTGGATGATGCATTTCACTTCCTTTCCTCTTTATTCAGTCCTCTTTTCATTTATAGCCTTTCTGTTTTTGCCATCATCTTCTGTAACTTGTACAAGGTGAGGAGAAGCTTGTTACTTTTTTCTCTGGTCTCTTGGCTTCAATTTTCCATGTTAGTTATCATAGTTTTATTATATTTTTTAAATATTAATATCTGTTGGCGTCTGTGGTTTAGGCGCTACAAACGAGCTTTACAGTGCCAGGGTTCGATCCCAGTTGCACGCCTGGCACCTTGCATTGGTTTCAACAGTGGTACCAAGAAGCTGACCATCCAGAAAGCAGTGGCAAACTACTAGATGTAAATTTAACTTAAAAAAACCACAACAGCCAATAAATTGCTGAGATTAATATCTAAGGAACATTATGCACTGCACATATTTACTTGATCCATTAAGTCTTGTAACTAATGCTTACTTCCTGTTAGTAACACTGTGTTTGCATACCTTTAGATTTTTTTTCTTCAAATTAATATTCAGCTTGGGAAATTCTCCAGATTCTTTAAAATCATTGTTTATTATTTAATTTATATATATTTTCTTCTTCTTCAGGTTGACTGGCTGTAAACTCCAATGGAAAGTTCTGGTTGTTCATCCACTTCTGACTCATTTGTATACAGACTGTTGATTCCTTGCCTCTCAGGCAGATGCACTTCAACTTCGAAAAAAGCTTCCAATTAGTCAACTCTTTTTATCTGTTTTGGTTAGGCAGTACATTTATTCATGTTTTCCCCTCAATGAAGCTCCAGAACGCATATGGAATTAATGTATATGTTTAACTATTTGCATAGGTTTTAACAAGGTCATTTTTGTAAACATAGTAAGTAGGAACAAATAAGGCATTAGTTTATTAATTTCACAGAGGAAACATACAAGGTGTTAAATATCTAGCCAGATATCTTTAGTATTCTCAGACCAAATGTAGCAGATCCAATAACACATCTAACATTGTTTGATGCATGCAGACTATAGACAACCACATATGGTATACAGCTTGGTGATGAGAAAGAATTAAAAGTCCCAGAAGTACAGTCTGTTCATAACAGAAAGTTAAAGCTCATAGACGTATATAAAGCACATCTCTTAACATAAAGATCACAAAATATAAACTACACATAAGACCATTTTAGTCTGTCTGACTCTGAAACTTGGAGCACAAATAAAATATGAAACCTTGTTACAGACTTTTGAGAAAATAATTTTGCAACAAATCTTCAGACCTGTAACAGATGAAAATGGAATGAAGAGTAAGAAGCAACCAACAAATTTGTAATCGTTTTAAATCTCCGCAATCACTGGTGTCGTGAGTGTTAATGGTCTGCAATGGATGGGGCATATAGAGGGAATCATAATAAAATGACAAGAGACAAAATCTGCATACAAAAAAGAGTTAACTTAAAGTATACTACAACACAGAATAAGAAGATGGTGGAGAGATAATATGCAGACACTCAACAAACTCTTAGAGAAAAACCACACTGGAAAGAGAAAGGCAGTCACAGAGATGAATGAAAGCGGGTGACATCTGCTGTAATAAAATCCTCAAAGGCTAAAGAAGAAGTAGGAAGAAAGAAAGAAAGCAAGCAAGCATGAAAGAAAGAAAGAAAGAAAGAAAGAAGAAAAGAAAGAAAGAAAGAAAGAAAGAAAGAAAGAAAGAAAAGAAAAAGAAAGAAAGAAAGAAAAAGAAAAGAAAGAAAGAAAGAAAGAAAGAAGAAAGAAAGAAAGAAAGAAAGAAAGAAAGAAAGAAAGAAAGAAAGAAAGAAAGAAAGAAAGAAAGAAAGAAAGAAAGAAAGAAAAAGAAAGAAAGAAAGAAAGAAAGAAAGAAAGAAAGAAAGAAAGAAAGAAAGAAAGAAAGAAAGAAAGAAAGAAAGAAAGAAAGAAAGAAAGAAAGAAAGAAAGAAAGAAAGACAAAAGAAAGAAAGAAAGACAAAAGAAAGAAAGCAACCAAGGAAGGAAGGAAGAAAGGAATGGAAAAGCATAGCCTGGTGATGAGTAAGACTTAAAATCCCATAAGTATATGAACAGGATGATGAAAAAGAGTTAAACCCACACATGTATACGAAATGGTAATGACAAAGAGTTAGAACTCATAGAATTATAGGAACATGATGATGAGAAACATTAAACTTACCGTATTTATGAACGTAAAGGTGAAAAATGTTAAAACTCACAGACATATATTAACACAATGATTTAAAAAAGGGTTCCAATTTACAGAAGTACATAAACATGATGATGAGAAAGAGTTAAAACTCAAAGATCACAGCATTGTAGTAGGAGGAGAATTAAAATTCAATGTTACCTGTTCCTCGAATTTCATTTGCATATTCTGAATACCACACCGACAGATTTCTGAAACAAAAGTAAAATGTTAATAAAATCTTTGTTAACACCTCAAATATATCCAAAATGATGTAAAAAATCTCAGAACATGTATACACAAAAAGAACCCTTTTCCACCCTCTTTGATGCACTAGGGGTCTGTGTTGTCTCAAGGCATGGTGTCCACCTCGAGTGCTGGAGGTTCCGGGTTCAATCCCCGGTAGGGGCTGGGATTTTTTCATGTGAACCTGGACTTCTAGTAATCCGCACCTGGTCTCTGGGTAGTGAGATCAGATGCCCGTGTGCATTGTTGCGCATGTAAAAAAATCCCTTGACATTTGGAAATTTAAAGGAGTAGCCTAACGGCGCTGCCCAAACAAAATTTGGAGTTAAAAATCTACCCACAGTATTTCAGGATCCTTGCGGTGCTACAGAGCCTGTGCACTGTGCTGAGCTTCTTCGGACTCAGACTTGAGTTAGAAGAAGAACGGAGCACATATGGGTTACAACCCGTGTGCCATGAGGTTGATCCGTTGTTCAAACCTCAAACCTCAGATGCACTAGACATAATACACTTTCTTTTTGACTTACGACCTATGCAGTTTATGAACACACAAAAAGTAAATAAATAAAAATAGTAGATAAAGAAAGATAACGAACATAACCAGCTTGAAGAAACCACGTATCAAGCCCCTGTTAGTGGAAACCTTAGAAGACCATCTCCAATCTTCTTCATTAGATGGGCAAAATGTGGAGAAGAAGCTGGCTGATGATTACGGAGATGATCCATGAGACTACCACATAGATCCTTGGCACCTTATCAGGAAACAACACGACTGGTTCAATGAAAACTCAGAAGACATAAACAATCTACTAGCTGAGAAACATCGCCTACACAGAGCAAATCGAATGGATCCAAAATCTGCATCAGTGAGAGATGCCTTCGATAATACACAGAAATCAGCTCAGCTGAAACTTCACCTGATGCGAAACAACTGGTTGAGCAAAATAGCTGACGGAATTCAGACATTTGCAGATAAGCACGACTTGAAAACCTTGTATGATTCACTAAGAGCAGTCTATGGTCCAGTATCGTTGGGATCTACCCCCCTCCTCCGTGCCGATGGAAAAATGCTTATCTCTGACAATGTGAACATTCTCAAATGCTAGGTGAAGCATTTGAAGGTGTTTTGAACCAAACCTCATTTATAAGTGATAAAGCCATAGAATGCTCGCCTTAAGTTCCCATATACAACTCACTCGATGACTTACCTACCCTGGCTGAGACAACAAATGCCATTCGTCAACTCTCAAATGGTAAAACTCCAGGTGCCGACTCAATACCAGCTGAGATTTACAAGGAAGGTGGTACAACTCTGGTGAAGAAGCTTCATAATATCTTTCAGCTGATATGGCAAAGTGAGACTGTCAAGACCTACAGGATGTCTCAGTTGTTCACCTCTACAAGCGAAAAGGCAATTGCATGGCTTGCAACAACCATGGGGTCATCTCCCTGTCATATGCTAGCCAGGAACATCCTGGCTCACCTTACAGCATACCTTGATCAAGGTCTTCTGCCTGAGAAGTCAGTTTGGCTTCCGGAAAGATCAAGGCACTATTGACATGAAATTTGCTGCAAGGCAGCTGCAGGGAAAATGTCAAGAGCATAATGTTGATTTGTTCTATGCCTTCATTGACCTGACCAAGGCCTTTGACACAGTCAGTAGAGATGGACTGTGAAAAATCATGGCAAAATTTGGCTGCCCACAAAAGTTTACAACAATAGTGAAGTAGTTCCATAGAGGAATGCAAGCAAGAGTTCAGGAAAATGGACAGCTCTCAGAGTCTTTTATGGTCTCAAATGGAGTAAAGCAAGGGTAAGTGCTTGCAGTAGCACTGTTCAGCATCATATTCTCTGCTTAGCTGATTGATGCCTTCAGAGATGGGTATGTTGGTATCGTTATAAGATATCACACTGATTGCGATCTATTTAAACACAGGAGGCTAAGTGCTAAAAACCAAGGTAAAGTCAGACACCATTAGAGAATTACTTTTTTACTGAGTTGAGTTGAGCTGAGTTGAGTCAAGAGTTGATACACAGCACTCAGGGCATTCCCATACATGCTCCGTCCGCAATCTTAGTAGCCAGTACTGAGTTCAATTACTAATGGTGCCAGTCATAATCTGGTAGTACGTCCATCTAGCCTGAGACTGAGTGTAGTGTGGCAGCCGAACCCTCTGGTCACACCCAGGTGCATCATTCTCTCCATCCCAGTATTGGGGAAAATCAACAGCGATCATGGAAGTGACCATCTGCCATGTTCGGTATTGATCTCTAAATCCAGTAAAGTCAAGGATTTAAAAGCTTGTAGGTATTTCAAGTTTGAGTGGACAAACACCCTTCTTGGACGCTTCTGACAGAGGGCATGTAGGAGGGCCGGCAGATCTACTTTTGTGCAGACTCCATGATGGACATCAGAGGTAGAACAGGCATGGAAGTTAAAGAGAGCTGCAGTAAAACTATTAAAGAAAGTGCAACAAACATCCTTATTGGAAGCAGGAGGAATTGGAGTCCATGGAAAGGATAGGGTTTTTCAAGCCTTGTGTAGCAGAGGCCCAAAAAAAAATGGGAACATTTTATTAATGAAATTGGGGGCGATGAGACTTTGGGAAAGTTTTGGAAGCAACTTTTGGCTGATGACTGTGCTACCTGTGCCAGCTGGGAGCCTGAACTATAACATAGTGTAAGCAAATCATCAAAAGCCTGTACAAGCTTTGCACTCATCATAAGCACTGACAAAACTGAAATAATGTTCTAGCCAGCCCAAGAACGAGTCTACATGAACCAAACATCACAGTCAATGGTAAAGCACCAAAGACAGTAGATAGGTTTACATATCTTGGCAGCTTGCTCGATCAGAAAACTAATATCGATCTAGAGATCAAAACAAGTATATCTAGAGCAAGCAGCCCATTTGGTAGACTTCGTACAAAAGTCTGGAATAGACCTGGCATCAGCTTGCAGACGAAGCTCAAAGTGTACAAAGCTGTCATACTTCCTATACCATGCATGTGAAACATAGACTATTTACCAGCTCCATGCTAAGAAGCTGAACCATTTCTACAGAGTATGCCTCAGAAAGTTGCTGAACATAAAATGACAATACAGGATCCCTGACACTGAAGTCCTTGACAGAGCTGGACTGTCCAGTATTTACTCAATTCTAAAACAATCACAACTTCACTGGACAGGCCATATAGTCCACATGACTGACCATCGACTGCCAAACATAATTTTTTATTGTGAGCTACTAAAAGGAAAATGCTTTCAAGGTGGACAGAAGAAAGGTTTCAAGGACAGCCTTAAGATCATCTGTACTGAAAGCTACACTGAATGAAGGCTGAGATAAAGATGATTCTGATGTGTTCGACTGAGTGCTGATTATGGTCAAGTACATATCCACAAGGGACATAGAAACTTTGGCTGTGTGATCCGAAGTGCGGATAAGAGGAACCTGAATGTTTAAGTGTAATGCTGTAGACTGTCAATAGGCTGTTTGTTAGATTGGAGGACAGGCTCTCAAAGCTGATGTGTTGTGATTAAAATATATGAAACTGTCATCAACAAGTGTCGACTGTTATGTGGAAGAGTTGTGGGACTTTATTGGAAAGAAACTCTGTCTCGTCTACTCTGTGAACACTAGACAATGACCAGTCTCTTATCGCAATAAGAAAAAAATTACAATATATATTTGGTGTTGTTTTCTGGTACGCTTTGAAGCATCACTTTTTCAACCATACTTGAATAGACACTTTGTAGTGAGTACTGGCATTTTTTTTCAGACATTCTGTTGTGAGTACTGGCACCTTTATTTCTAGAAAAACCTTCCCCACCCTCCCCCCTTCCACACACACACATATACAAATATATACACAGCAAAATCTTCTCTCATTGTCTTCCTCTATCTTTTAAACATGTTCCCAGTTGTCCCAACTGTCTGCAACTGTTCTATTTTTTTAAAAATATACCTCTCAACATAATCACATAGTCATCTTTGTGTGTTTGTTAGTAAACAATCTTAATTAGGTAAACCATTGAAGATGAGATGTTACATACTTCTTTCCATTCCATCTGTCAATGCGAACATAATTGTCAAACTGCCCATTCAAGCCTGAGTAGACATTATAGAGGCCGTCTCCAGTGTTGTTTCTCTGAATAAAGCAATAGTAACCATGAGTAAAAAAAATAGTAAGAATTTGTTTTCAGACTGATAAAAACCAAATCATTATCTTTCCTCCTGCTGCAGGTGGTGCTGCCGCTGCCTCTTCTTCCTTCCTCTTATTCTTCTCCTCCTCCTTCTTCTTCTTAATCTGCTTTTTTCGTATTCACCGCCTGTAAACTCTGTGTAAAAAACACTATCTTTGTTCATCCTCTTGTCTTGGTTCCTCTCAGGCAAATGACTCCGAGATCAAAGGAAACAGCTCTAGTTAGTTGACTTTTATGACATGCATGTTAGGACACCTGGTCTATTCCCCCCCTCCCCCACCCCACTTCCAAATGAGGCCCCGTAACTCACGAGGTGAGACTAGCTTCTAGGGCCTCATCTTTTTTTTTTGGGGAGGGGGGGGGGGTATAATCATTGTCTTTTAACAACATGACGAAAAGTGACTAATTAAGAATTTGCTTAAACTGGATATGTTGAGTGCATTATGAGCTGAGTTAGCTTCACAGTACATAGATGTGCTGAGCTTTATGGCACAGATATCTGATACCACAGCCTAGCTGTAAAAAATAACATGTCATAAAGGGGGTTACCTGCGAACATCCGCGACATCAACAACGTACAAAACACACCCGTTAACACATGTAATGTTCTTATGAGGTGGCATTACAGCTATAGTGTTACAGTCTGGGGTCGGTGGGTCCACACTTATGGCTAAAGCTGAACCATCCGTAAGGATCCTTGGAAGGATTTGAATCCTTTCATCGTACAGTACAATCCATCGGCCTTCTGATAGGTTGACCAAATTAGCATGCAGAAAACCAAATTGGGGAACCTGGATCTCAATAAATACACTGCATAACACTTTTTGAAAAAGGCCCAGTCGAGGTACAGTCAGTCAATCTTCTCAAGTCAAAAACCCTACCTAACTTTCTTCCTTTCGTCACATCCCATCCCTGTATGTTCATCCAACTTCCTGGGGAAAACTCTGTACTCATTTTGTGCTTGAATTCTGTTGCAAGGATTCTTATATTTACCACTATCATACTTACATTCATGTTGGATTGTAGGTCCATGACAAAAATAAAATACCAACAGCTCCTTTTAAGCATGAACACAGAAGAACAAAAAGAATTTTGAAGAAGAAAAGTAGCCAGACAAAAATTAAACAAATCATCCAAAAAAAGCATTACTCACATTCATGAAAAAGCCAAACTTCCCATTAAACAGGGGACTGCTTTTGTTGAATCTTTCCAAGATTTTAGCCACCTCTTCTAGAACCGGGTCTTCATACCCCCACCAGATGTCATGAACGCTTCTGATCATGAAAGTGTCTTCCCCCTGACTGACCAAGTAAGCATCAACTAAGTCTTGCACCAAAGGGGGCATACCTTGAAGGATTGTCGCTGTTGCCTGCATTTTATATACACAAAAAAAAACAGCATCTGATTTATGATTCAGTTATACAGTTTGTACAGAAGGCTTCAAGTGATCTCGGATGTGGATAATAGGGAAGACAACATGCAATCAGACTGTTATTAGCATCATCAGAGTTGGAACTCTTCGCTGGCTGCTGAGGATGGGGATGGACTACTCATCGGAATGTCCCGAGTGCTATGATATCGGTTTATAAAACTCACCTCAACTCAACTTGGATGAGGTGAATTTCTGTTGTGAAAAACAATTTGTTTATCTGCTCAAACATCTATCTGGATTAGAGGAATTTCTGATAAGAAGATCCATTACTTGGGTCCCCTGTGAGGTCTCCTTATCAGATCTGCAAATTATTATATTCTGCGTTTGTGGTTTTGAGGTTGTGAATTTAGTTTCACTATCCCAACATACAAAGGTATGAAGCCAGCTGCAAGCAACTGATTAACTTTGTGTTAATTTTAACACTGCTATGAATGTTGTACTGTTCAGAAAGCAATGGTATGAATGTTGTACTGTTCAATAAGCAAGTTAGGAATGTTGTATTTTACAGAAAGCAATGGTATGAATGTTGTGCTGTTCAATAAGCAAGGTAGGAATGTTGTATTATACAGAAAGCAATGGTATGAATGTTGTGCTGTTCAATAAGCAAGGTAGGAATGTTGTATTATACAGAAAGCAATGGTATGAATGTTGTGCTGTTCAGAAAGTTATGGTATAATTGTTTTACTGTTCAAAAGGCAATGATAGGAATGTTGTACTGTCAAGAAAACAATGGCAAACTAATAAAAGTACGTTGCCTAGTAATACCACACAAGCAGTCAGCAACTGTTACAGTTTGTTTACGTTGTCCCAAAATTCGCAACTAGACAATTCGTCAGGATCTTCAAACCCGGACCTTACAAACTCTGACTGACATTCAATGTCACAGGATCCACAACAAACAGCAAACACCCGCTGACATAATTCACATGGAAATCACACTGGTGTAATTCCGGGAAACCCAGTTCAACCGCAATGTTATATTTAGGGCCCCAAACAAGAGCCGAGTGAGGCTTTTAAAAATTAAAAAAAAAACTGCTTTCCATATTAGGCGCTCAGAATGAATGAATGATATTTGACCGCATCAGGACATCCACCAAGCGATAAGCACCGGTGACACAAAGTGCGACCATACGGATGAGGATCACCCGGAGAGAGGTCCCAGAAACCGCATTCAACCATTAGGTTATTTTAGGGCCCCTGACTACAACCGGGGTTCTGCTCAGTTGGGTGCACGAGTGCATGGGAGGCCAAGAATCAGGAAACCAGACCTCCAGGACAACTCAGTGTTTACTGGGAAGACAACATCCAACTGTCCCTGTATGACAGAAGAGTAGAATGGAACAAAGCAACAACAAAACACACACAAAACGGCACATAGAGAAGTCCAGTGATCTCTCTGGCAAATCTCTGCGCCTCAGGGTAGAAAAGGATCGAACAAGTAAATGTAAAAAAAGCGTGCAATGTCAAGTTAAAGTTACACAACCATCTTTATTTTTAGATAAACTTACAATTTTAGAAGTAAAACTAAAATCCAAAGAATGGACTTCAAAACCCTGGATTATCCCATAGTCTCTCTCAGCAGAATCATATGCCGTGTTTGTAACTGACTCAGGGAGCAGGTGGAGAAAGGTGAAAACAGCCATGCTTCGTGCAGAGTGGCAAGCATCACTTCAGAGGTCCAGGGTAGTTACCGTAGTTAATGTCCTTTGGATATTTTCTCCAGGTTATGCTGGTATGTTGGGAAATGAGCAGGTAGATAGACTGGCTGGCACCTGTACCACTTGGTGGTGAACTGATGTTTGACAAGTTAGATGTTGTGAGGGCCCTTTGAGAATGGGTGAACAGTGTGGAGGCACAAATAGATCATTAGGGTCTAAGGTGAAAGACGCTGCGAGGAGTTACCAGGGCATCTGGCTGATGCTCAACACTCAGCGGAAGGATGAGACAGATACACAATCAGACGGTTACTGGCACCATCTGAATTGGAACTTTTCACTTGCTGCTGAAGATGGAGACTAAGCACTAATGGGAGTGTCCCGAGTGCTGTGATGTCAATTCTAAATTCAACATTCAACAGAATATCTAGCCGCCTGTTGAGAAGATCACACGAAACATAAACTATTTAGTTTCAATGATGACCTCCGGTGTGAACTGACTGACGCATCCGGAAATGAACTCAGAACTTTCAGAGCAGTAAGCAAACAGCTTGACCACTTCACCATGGAGTCCTTTGAAAAATAATTCTAATAGCTGTGCTTGCAGTAACTGGAACTCAATAAGAACCCTAACCGTGCACCCAACAAAAAAAGTCGTAGTCAAATAAACAACAATATCCTGTCAACCCATCCGAGTTATAACTGGGATATGTAGATTTTTTCTATTTGAATAATATATATAAACTTCAGTAGCTGTGCATATAAACTTCAGTAGCTGTGCATATAAACTTCAGTAGCAGTCCATATAAACTTCAGTAGCTGTGCATATAAGCTCCAGTAACTGTGCATATAAACGTCAGTAACTCTGCATTTAAACTTTTGTAATTGTGCATAAAAACTTTTGTAATTGTGCATATAAACTTCAGTAACTGTGCATATAAACTTCAGTAGCTGTGCATAAAAACTTCAGTAGCTGTGCATAAAAACTTCAGTAACTGTGCATATAAACTTCAGTAACTGTGCATATAAACTTCAGTAACTGTGCATATAAACTTCAGTAACTGTGCGTATATAAACTTCAGTAACTGCATATAAACTTCAGTAACTCTGTATTTAAAATTCTGTAACTGTGCATATAAACTTCAGTAGCTGTGCATAAAAACTTCAGTAACTGTGCATATAAACTTCAGTAACTGTGCATATAAACTTCAGTAACTGTGCATATAAACTTCAGTAACTGCATATAAACTTCAGTAACTGTGCATATAAACTTCAGTAACTGTGCATATAAACTTCAGTAACTGCATATAAACTTCAGTAACTGTGCATATAAACTTCAGTAACTGCGTATAAACTTCATTAACTGTGCATATAAACTTCAGTAACTGTGCATATAAACTTCAGTAACTGCATATAAACTTCAGTAACTGCATATAAACTTCAGTAACTGTGCATATAAATTTCAGTAACTGTGCAGATAAACTTCAGTAACTGTGCATATAAACTTCAGTAACTGCATATAAACTTCAGTAACTCTGTATTTAAAATTCTGTAACTGTGCATATAAACTTCAGTAGCTGTGCATAAAAACTTCAGTAACTGTGCATATAAACTTCAGTAACTGTGCATATAAACTTCAGTAACTGTGCATATAAACTTCAGTAACTGCATATAAACTTCAGTAACTGTGCATATAAACTTCAGTAACTGTGCATATAAACTTCAGTAACTGCATATAAACTTCAGTAACTGTGCATATAAACTTCAGTAACTGCGTATAAACTTCATTAACTGTGCATATAAACTTCAGCAACTGTGCATATAAACTTCAGTAACTGCATATAAACTTCAGTAACTGCATATAAACTTCAGTAACTGTGCATATAAATTTCAGTAACTGTGCAGATAAACTTCAGTAACTGTGCATATAAACTTCAGTAACTGCATATAAACTTCAGTAACTGTGCATATAAACTTCATTAACTGTACACAACCTTTACAATGTATCTTGTAAGACTAAAAAACACTAGCATGAGACTGGTTATCTTATTTTGTTGAAGAATTTAGCTGAAAAATTCAAGCAAACATTGGCAATTCTTTAACTACAACAACAACAAAGTTTGTGCAAGCTAGTTCATAGTTATTATTCTTCTTCTTCTTCCTCGTGTTCACCAGCTGTAAACTCCAGAGGAAAGTTCTGGTTGTTCGTCCACTTCTAGACTGCAGTCCTGTTCCAGAACCTGAGTGTTGTGTGTGCATCCGTTTTACAGGTCTGACTCATTTGTATGCAGACTGCTGGTTCCTTGCCTCTCAGGCAGATGCATTCTGACTTCGAAGGAAGCTCCGATTTAGTCGACTCTTACGACATGCTTTTGGTCACACAACTAACCTTATATACAGGTGTATAGAGAAATTAAGTAAAAAGTATGACAGAAACAGTAATGTGGTGTTTTTAGATTTAAACTAATGTCAGTGGATCTAGATATGAGGAATAAAGGCAAGCCAAAGAAACACATGAAGAAGAATGAGAAAACATGGGGTGATCTGCATGTCATATAAAAAGACAGGATGACTTGTTATCTGGTTCAGGGCTTAAGCTCCAAAGGGGAACAAGGGCAGATGATGATAAAGATAAAGATGATGAGGCTGCTTGATGCTGCTGCTGATAATGACAATGATGATGATGATGATGAAGAAGATGATGAAGATGAGGAAGAAAAAGAAGAAGAAGAAGAAGAAGAAGAAGAAGAAGAAGAAGAAGAAGAAGAAGAAGAAGAAGAAGAAGAAGAAGAAGAAGAAGAAGAAGAAGAAGAAGAAGAAGAAGAAGAGGAAGAAGGGGAAGAAGAGAAAGATGAAGTTGAAGACAAAGACTAGGACGAGGAGGAAGATGATGACAAAGAAGGAGGTGGAGGAGGAGGCTGATGAGAAAAAAAAAGATAAGAAAAATAATAAGAACAAGTACAAGAAAAAGAACAAAAGAAGAATACTTACTATATATAGTATATTTACAGTCCGAAATGTGTCTGTGTCAGGACCCACAGATTCTTCTCTGTTAAAGACAAATCTCTGTGGTTGGACGTACTCTACAGTGTTGTTATCATGCCATTTAATATCTGTTTTCTCAATGTGCATACTGAAACATCAGAAAGAGAATGTTCAATTATTTTCTTCTTGTTCACCAGCTGTAAACTTTGGCGGAAAGTTCTGATTGTTTATCCACTGCTGGACTGCAGTCCTGTTCCAGAACCTTAGTGTTGCATGTGCATCCGTTTTACAGATCTGACTCATTTGTATGCAGACGCTGGTTCCTTGCCTCTCAGGTAGACGCACTCAGACTTTGAAGGGAGCTCCCCGTTAGTCGACTCTTACGACATGCTTTTGGGTAGGCAGTGGGTCTATCTTTGTTTTCCCTATAACAGGGTCCCGGAACCTACACGGGGAGCTCAATTATTGTTCTCTAGATTGTAAATAATCTTCTTTTCTTCATCTTAGTTTTCACAGGCTGTAAACTCCAGTGGAAGGCCCTGGTTGTTCATCCACTTCTGGACTTTAGTCTTGTTCTAGAACTTGTCTTTTGCTCACTGAAAACTGGAAATGAGTAAGCAGACAGACTTGCAAACAAATGGAACAAATGAGAAACAACACGCCCATCTATTGTCATTACAAGAAATCAGTACACTTATCAAAGGAAAATTTAAGGGATTGTGGAGAGAACAAACTAACAGTAAACATCCACAAGACTCCATCAGCAGACTCAACAGAAAGCAACATACAACATACAACAGGCTCAACTATCACATGCATAAAATAAAGATTGTGCAGTCCCCACAGTTTGTCTTTCACACAGGACCACAAACACCTCAGCACATTTTGCAGACCTGCCCACTCTACCTACAACTTCGAAAAGACACCTGGCCTCAAGAGCAAAGTGTGCAGAGCAAGCTATGGGGAACCATGAAGAACCTGCTACTGACATGTGAGTTCATAGAGGCAACCCCCCTGATGGTCTGATCTGAGCATACGAAACCGAACGCAAAGAAGAAGAGGAAGAAGAAGCATAAAGTCATTTTACACATCTGGCTTTTTTGTAAGTGGACTCTGGGTTTCTCGCCTCTTAGGCAGATGCTGACTTCTAAGAAAACACCCTTAATTTGTCTACTTTTATGACATCACCCCCTCCCCCCCCCCCCCCCCCATCCCCAATGGGTCCAGGAATCCACACAATGAGTAAGTAATTATAAGTTTGAATATTAAAAATCTCTTTTTTATGCCATTGATATTTCAGGCATATGGTGGGGGCTAAACAAGTATTTGTTCAAATGTTCATTCTTTATTCCTTGCCTTCACAGGTTGCAAACTCTTGTAGAAAGTTCTGGTTGTTTGTCCACTTCTGGAAACTGGTCTTATTCCAGAACTTGAGTGTGCACATCCATTTTACAGATCTAGCTTATCTGTATGTGGTGTGGGTTCTGGGGCTCCATTTCAGGGGAACACAGATACACCCAAAAGATGAAGAGGGAGCACTTATATGTATGTCCTGAGTGCTCTGATGTCCGTTCTTGTCTCAACTTAACATCCTAATACCTTTCAACGATGGCCATCCATCCCTATTCTGAAGCAGGCTTCATTTGTGCTTTTTACTTTACCAGCTGCTGGTCTTTATACACAGTGTCCCATCAGTTTCATACATTTTAAAAGTTAGTTGAATTTCCTTTACAGGACGTTGCAGAACCAACCACAGCATTTATTGGCTGTTGTGGTTTTTCTAAGCACATTTTACGTTCAGTAGTTTGCCATTGCTTCTTGACCTGTCAGCTCTCACTACCACTGTCGAAACCAGCACAAGAACAATCGTCTGCAGCAGGGATCTAAGCCGTCATCCCGGCATTACGAAGCACGTTTGCAATGCCCAAGTCACAGACGCCGATGTTCCCATGCATAGCAACATATAAACATATCACCAATGCGATTGCAAGCATAACTCCAGCTGTGATTATTTGTGTTCTTTAGCAATGGAGACTACACATAAACTTGAATAACTTTACACATAAACTTCAGCAACTGTACACATAAATACAGGACATATACACACAAACTCCAACAACTGTACATATAAACATCAGTCAGCTGTGAACATAAATTTCATCAACCTGTATACATAAGGTCCTTTTTCAAGCACAGCAGGCGGCTCGCCTGCAAGAACCTCAGCCGGATTAACAATGTCAAAAACATAGATTCCAAATTTCACAGGCACTGGAGGCTTTTGCCAGTTTTTGAAACCAATGGTGCCATTTTTAAGAGGTAATTGCTGAAATGAAAAGATATTTTGGATTACAAGATTCATCTATTTTAGGTATCTGGTAATCTAGTAATCTTAGGTTTAGCTTCATAGCAAACGGGTCACCCCATCTTGCTCCGCTCCTGTGCCAATGAAAAACACACAGAATGTTTATCACAGTCCCTTGTTGAGAGATTGACAGACTGCTGTTTCGGCATATGCACTAGCATACACATGCATTAAAGCATACAATAGCCATCTGAAGTGCTAACACAAACAGTCCGACATTAGAAATGCAGTTCATCATGGATGGTAGCAGAAGTCACCAACAGATCAGCAGTTGCACATGCAATCAATTTTAATCACATAATGGCACCACCAATATTGCGACAACGGGCATTGCACCATTTTCTGAATCTACAATTCATTCGTTGGTCACAGTCGAAAAACATTCCAAATGAAATCCGCAGCTCACAGTGTTAGCCATGCATTCAACTCAGAAGCTGGGCAAAGAAACTATATTCGTTCAGTCTATAAATGGAGCAAAAATGCAACGGCCAGTGTCTGGCAGAAGCAAACAATTTGCCACTGCTAAAAACAGTGGCCGTGCCTAGCGTCCATAGGTATGTAATTACTGATGATAGAACAGAAATCATGCAGAGAACAGGAATGGCCAAACATATTTTAAACAGTATGAAGAAAGTTTTTTTTTAAACTACCCAAAGAAAAGCAACAATAAAAATAATTGTATTATTCTATATTCCTACAACATAAGACACATAATAACAAGACAACAACAACATCAAGAACAATAATATTAATAGTAACAATAACTGGCATACGTCAGTCCCTGGGGACTATGGAGATGTGCAGCTGCTGGCTTTGGCAACAGAATCTGCTATGACTGTAAAGTCCGATATGCGAGTGGCTGTCTCTGCCAAATAGGAGAGGTTAGTTGCGTATCCTTTACAGGATGTTGCAGAACCAACACCAACTGCCCCTGGCTGTTGCGTGGTTTTTTAAGGCAAATTTACGTCCAGTAGTTTGCCATTGCACTGTAGAGCTGGGATCGAACCCGGCATCCCAGCAGTACGAAGCGTTTGCATCGACTTAGCCACAGAGCGCCAAATAGGATACACACAAAAAAGTAGATACTCCCGGGCTAGGAGGGTGATTTTCTCTCCGGCGTCTCCTCTCTATAGCTCGCTGAATTTGATTTCTTTAAAATTGCGACAATCCAGCATTCAACTTTCTGTCGCCATAGTAGTCGATCTGCAGTTACTGTCTCCCCAAGTCTCTGCGCCTATGCCGGTATCTATCAGGTCACGTTTTCATATGTCATTATAACATAGGTTTGGCCTTCCTATAGGTCACTGTTTTCAGTTGACCATACAGAAGGTCCTTTAGAATATGACCACCCTCCATGCTGGAGACATGTCCCACGAAGACGTCTTTGCTTCAGATGACAGTACCTTGATGGTGTTTTCGCTCTTGTGAGTACACAGTCTTTAGAGACAAGGTCTCGCCATAATATACCAAAGATGCGCCTCATACAGCAAGCGGAAACATATATGTACTTGGGTGCAAACTTCAACTGCTCCAACATGCTGAGAGAAGAAATAGAATACAATCTGGAAATAAAGTAAATTATGCCCTTCAACATCTGCTAAAGTAAAAACCCACTATTTCGCAAAACCAATATCAAAATAAATAAAACGCAGATAAGATCCACTTGTTTTTATATAGCCCTGAAACATGAAGCAGAACTAAAAGAGATGAAGCCTTTTTACACATTTTTGAAAACAGTCTTACGACGAATCTTAGACCTGTCAAAGATGCAAAGAACGGGGAATGAGGAGAGTGTTAACATCAAAATTCATAATCTGTTCGTAACCATTGATTACTGGCAATATGAGCACTAACAGACTGAAATGGCTGGGACATTCTGAAAGAATGTCAGATGACAGAGGGATGAAAACTATACACAAGGGACAGACACACACACATACACACCGACCGTTATAACCAGCCAGACAAACACACACACACCGACCGTCATAACCAGCCAGACAGACACACACACACACCGACCGTCATAACCAGCCAGACAAACACACACACCGACCGTCGTAACCAGCCAGACTGACAAACACACACACACCGACCGTTATAACCAGCCAGACAAACACACACACCGACCGTTATAACCAGCCAGACAAACACACACACCGACCGTTATAACCAGCCAGACAAACACACACACCGACCGTCATAACCAGCCAGACAAACACACACACCGACCGTCGTAACCAGCCAGACAAACACACACACCGACCGTCATAACCAGCCAGACAGACAAACACACACACCGACCGTCGTAACCAGCCAGACAAACACACACACCGACCGTCGTAACCAGCCAGACAGACAAACACACTCACACCGACCGTCATAACCAGCCAGACAGACAAACACACTCACACCGACCGTCATAACCAGCCAGACAGACAAACACACTCACACCGACCGTCATAACCAGCCAGACAGACAAACACACTCACACCGACCGTCATAACCAGCCAGACAGACAAACACACTCACACCGACCGTTATAACCAGCCAGACAAACACACACACACCGACCGTCATAACCAGCCAGACAGACAAACACACTCACACCGACCGTCGTAACCAGCCAGACAGACAAACACACACACCGACCGTCGTAACCAGCCAAACACACACACACACACCGACCGTCGTAACCAGCCAGACAAACACACACACCGACCGTCGTAACCAGCCAGACAGACAAACACACACACCGACCGTCGTAACCAGCCAGACAAACACACACACCGACCGTCATAACCAGCCAGCCAGACACACACACACACACACACACCCACCGTCAAAACCAGCCAGACAAACAAACACACACACACCGACCGTCATAACCAGCCAGACAAACACACACACACACACCCACCGTCAAAACCAGCCAGACAAACAAACACACACACACCGACCGTCATAACCAGCCAGACACACACACACACACACCGACCGTCTTAGCCAGAGAGACAAACACACACGCTGACCGACATAACCAGCCAGACAGACAAACACACACACACACACACACACACACACACACACCGACCGTCATAGCCAGCCAGATAGACAAACTCACAGACCGTCTTGCCATCTATAAGACAAATACACAGACTATCATAACCAGCCAGGCAGACAAACACACAGACTGTCATAGCCAGCCATACAGACAAACACACACACACCGACCGTCATATAACCAGCCAGACACACACACACACACACACACCGACCATCATAACCAGCCAGACTGACAAACACACAGACTATCATAGCCAGCCATACTGACAAACACACAGACTATCATAACTAGCCATAGGACAAACACACAGACTATCATAACCAGCCAGACAGACAAACACACAGACTATTATAACTAGCCATACAGACAAACACACAGACTATCATAACTAGCCATACAGACAAACACACAGACTATCATAACTAGCCATACAGACAAACACACAATCAAAACCAGCCAGACAGACACACAGACCATGATAGCCAGCCAGACAGAACGGCCGACGTAAGACGTGTACCAACCTTCTTGATTTCCTCCTGCATGATCACGTCCACCATATCGTTGAAGACAATGCCACAGATCAGAAACGCCAGACCTGAAATCCCCAGGACGCTTAGTGTTGCTACCTGTCTCCTGGTTAGTCCTAGCATCTTCGTTTGAATCTGATTATCTGCCTTCTGTGACTGCTCTAGTTGTCACCTACAACTGTAGTTCAACCTGGACAATGAACACACAGTTATGATTGTGAGTCTTTTCACCAGTTGGGCTGGGGGTGGTCTTCTGTGGAGGCTGGATGCGTCAGAACGATGTCAACAGTGATAATGATGATAATGATGATAAGGATGAGCGTGTTGATGATCAGGATGAGGATGGTGGTGGTGGTGATGATGATGATTATAATTGTCACGATGACAGTGATGATGATGATGATTATGACGGTGAAGATGATGATGACACAGATGATGATGGTGGTGATGATAGTTATTATACCTGTGATGATATCCGTGATGTTGTTGATGATGATGACGATGGTGACGGTGATGATAATGATAATGATAATGACGACGAAGATGATGATGATGGTGGTAATGATGTTTATTATAATTGTGAAGATGATGTAGATGACGATGACGGTGACGTTGATAATGATGATGAGGATGATGACAACGAAAGTGATGATTAAGATGAGTATGATTCTGATTCGGATGAGGATGATGTTGATACTGGTTATTATAACAGTGATGATGACGGTGATAATGATGTAATTGATGAGGGTGATAATAATGATGATGATGAAGATGTTGATGGTGATGATGATGATGGTGATGATGATGATTACGACGGTGATAATGATGATAAGGGTTATATTAAGTGATAATAATTGTATGGCTTCTTCTTAGTTCACCGATTGTAAGCTTGAGTGGAAAGTCCTGGCTGTTCGTCCCCACTTGGACTTTGGCTTTCTACCAGGGCCTGAGTTTTGCGTGTGCATCCGATTCACTGGCTTATTTGTGAGCAGCTCGTTGTTCCTTGATGACTGGCAGATGCACTCCGACTTCGAAGGAAGTCCGCAGTTAGCCGACTCCTACGACATGCTGGTTGGGGAGGCAATGGGTCTATTCTTGTTTTCCCACAATGGAGCCCTGGAACCCACGGTGGATCTCCGTTTCTGTATTTACATACTGTTAAACCATGAGCAAATGTTGTTCACAATGGTCCTGAAATCCCATGCTATAACTGTGGAAGACTTTTCTTGACACGGGCGGGTCTTGCTAGTCATACTCGCCATCGCCATGGGCTGTGAGTCTCATGCCTCCTTCTGGCGCAAAATAACACTATCGTCTGGAAAGACGGAAAGGTGCCAATGAATGAGCAAGGAAACCATGAGCAGTTCTTCCTTGCAGTCGTTCTAATGTGATCATCCGACAGAATAGTGGTTCTCAACCCGTGGGTCGCGACCTCTGTGGGGTTCAAAGCAAAGACTGAACAGCCTTAAAAGGTTAAGCACCAGCAAGGAGATCAAAATTAGAATTCTGAGAACATGCATCTTCCCTGTGGCTACATACGGATGTGAGTTGTGGACTATCTCAGTCCTTAAGAAAGAGAATAGGGGCTTTTAAGCTGTAACGCTATAAAAAGATTCTCAGAATATCTTGGACAAAGAAGATGAGAAATATTGATACGTTGAAAGATCTGAACATCAAGGAAGATTGCATTCTTTCTCTGAGCTGAACATATCAAGCGCCCCAACGGATTAGAAAAAAAATTATAGCGGAAGGCATGGTACAAAGAAGGAGGGACAGGTGCCGACCGACACGAAGATGGGCACAGGATATAAGTGACTCTTTGAGTATGAAAGTACATGAGGCGGGAGAGCTGGCGAGAGACCGAGTTTCAAGCAGACCGTGATGAGAGCGACGTTCTGCAAAGGACCTGCTACATGATGATGATGATCAGTGCAACCGTTTTTATGTTATCATAATTTCCTTGATTAATCGACTAATGTTTGACTGATAACTTCCGTCTGATAAATTACAGCTGAATAATGAAGTAGACAAGCAGGAAACAACTTTATGTAAGGTTTCTATTTAAAGGCAGTTTTTACCGAGCGGCTAGACGCCCGCCTGCGGATCGGAAGGTTGTAGGTTCGCGTCCTGACGAAGCCGGACATTTTTCAAAATGACTTTAGCTCCCAGGTGGACCAGGCGTTGAGTGGGAATAAGGCAATGTCCTGGGAAGTAAAGGCAGCTAGCATGATGCTATTCAGATCACCCACCAATTGCCGACTCGTCCTTAAAATATAGGTCTGGTCCTATATGCCTCAAATGGATAAAAGCGTGGAAAAGGGTCCTTTACTTCTCTTTTTTTTTTCGTCCTTCTTAGGACGTTATTTTTTGTTATTTGAAGCCCCACTCTGGCTTTTGCCAGGGGCCGCAATATAGGCAGGTCATCATTATGGCCAAATGTCTGAACGCGGTTTCTGGGACCTCTCCACGGTGATCCTCATCCGCATGGTGGCACTTTGTGTCATCTGGTGTTTAGCGCTTGTGTGATGTCCTGGTGGGGTAAAAAATCCAATCCAATCCAATCCTTTACTTCTAAAGTTTTTACAGAAGACACTTTTTTTAGGGGTGCCTAGTTGGTCGTGTTCTTCGTACATTTTTTTTTTTTTCTATAGCGAGGCGACCACGCCATTTTCAGGTGACAGGTTCGATTCCTGGCACCGTAACTATAGCTTTCAAATTGTATCTTGTCTAGTGTGTCCTTCTATCTTTCTACTTCTTTATATGAGTGCTAATCAATACATTGTTATGTACACAAAAGTCATGGAGCGATGGTTGAGTGCCGGGGCCCCGTTTGGGGGGGGGGGGAGGGGGGATAGTAGTAAAGTAAAGATCCTTTTTCACGCCTGTAGGCGTATCGGGCATATGGGAAGGGCGGTCATAATTCTACAGGCCATCGGCACTAGGTGGGTAATGTACTCAGCATTACGCTTACCGTCTTGACTTCCCTAGGACAGCTACCCTGGTACCCATTTTAAGCTAGGTCGACCTTCAACGTTCCATCCCATGATAAAAATCCTCGAAGCCAGCAATGGGTTTAGATCGCTGTATGTTGGAATTACAAGTCTGAGTCGCAACGCCCAAGCCACGGACGGCGCTTTTGGGGGATGGCAGAGAATAAATCCACTGCAGATTAACAAACTTGTGTGAAGGGAGAATGTTTGAGTATTTACCGT
Organism: Candidula unifasciata; assembly: GCA_905116865.2. Taxonomy (NCBI): domain Eukaryota; kingdom Metazoa; phylum Mollusca; class Gastropoda; order Stylommatophora; family Geomitridae; genus Candidula; species Candidula unifasciata. The sequence continues at coordinate 207,212 of CAJHNH020000439.1, read as the reverse complement.
AATCAGATGTAGTGGGCTAAAAGGCGCAGATATCGACGCCTAGTCACAAACCGCAAAATGTTGTCTCAAATTGTCCGGTAAGGGCGAGCCTAGAAGAAGTTGGAATATTCGAGACTGTTAAAAAAAAAACGGTGTACGACAGACACGTCTAAGATTGTATCTGATACTGTGATATCACAAAATCGACAGGTAAAGCAGGGAAAGCGGGAGAGTCGAAATGAAGAGGTTAAACAGCTAATCCTCGACCCAATACAGGATGCAATTTTTTGGGTTAGTTCGACGTTAGTCTTCCCAAATAGAGTAGGTCACCTTTTATTCACAAATTTGTTGGGCTGGTCGACTTTCCTGAAGGTTACGGGTGTGTCACGCTCTGTTACTTGGTTTCTGCGATGTCTTGCATTTACGTTTTCATTCCTAGAAAGAGAATGCCTGTGACACAGGTTGTGGCACTCTCTAGGGGAGTTGTGTTAGACCCAGTTTCTCCATGTTTTTGGAGCGTTAAGCGCGATAGCGTGCTGAAATATACAACACGTGATATCAACGGCATTGCGGAACACCCCCGTAACCGTGTGCGAAGTCACGGGGCTCAGGAACTACCAATCAGAAGTGAGCTAGTGTGTATATGGGCTGGATCTGATGAGACTAACATCGAACTATTTTTTTTGTATTTTAAAGCCCCACCCCGGCTGTCGTCAGGGCCCTACATATAACCTCCTCAACGGCATTTATGTGACTTGTGTTCGGGCGATCCTCATCCAAATGGTTGACACTCAGTAAACACTTTCGTGTCTGTTTCCTTTCTCCCATTACTACTGGCGTTAACGTCTGCATCTTTGCAGGCTATTGACCCAGTTTTAATTCCCGTCCTCGTTGTGGGGATATAGGTCAGTACCTGTCCATTTAATTCTTCCGGAGTTTTCACTAGGAACCCAGATATCAAAAGATACCCAGCAGAAAATATGTCAGAGGCCTTCACAAACCTGCATAGACTATGTATGAAACACAGAGCCAAGGAAGTAACATACAGAATATTTTACAATATAACACCAAATGGATATAAAGACAGACAAAAACTGCCGTGTCAGCCATGTAAACAAAACAAAGAAGAAACAGAAGACCATCTTTTCTTCCAATGTCAAACAACTCAAAGCACACTACACACTTTACAAGATGTAATGGATACCTTCACCAAACAATCCACTGACATATACAAGGCCATATTCCTAAACATACTACCGCAAAACACTACAGATAACCGTGACTGCACTAGCAGAATACAGAGTTATGATATGGAAATGTAGGTGTAAAGCGGTATATGAATTCAAGAACTACACTCCCAACCTCATTCTACAAAGTTACCAATGCATATTGAAACATGTATTGCAATAATGTTGTTATATTTGTAAATGTTCCTTGCCTACAACAAGGCAGGAAAAATATTTTGCTTTAAAAGATAGCAAAGCAATGTATATGAAATAAGAATGATTCTTCAAGTGTATGACAAGAGGGTAAGAGAGAGAGAGAGAGAGAGAGAGAGAGAGAGAGAGAGAGAGAGAGAGAGAGAGAGAGAGAGAGAGAGAGATAGAGAGAGAGAGAGATGAAGTAGACAGAAAGAGAGGAAAGGAAAAGAAGGGGAATGAATGTTTTGTATATATATATATGCATGTCATGTAAATAGAATGCCTTTAATGTATAATAGACTGTGTCATGTAAATTGGAAATATGTAAATGAATTGTTATTCTAATAACAGCTTTAGTAAACTTTAAACAAAAGTGTCAGGCCGAGGCGCATTCGATTCAAAGAATAATTTCCAGTACACCCTATTAGGTAATCAAGCTTAGGTTCAAAGGCGGGCTCTGTCTGAAGAGAATTTAGCACCTTTGATGTGGTTTCACGTTATGGCACCCCACTTCAAGACGTGGAGTCGTACACCTATTTGGGCAGTAATGTAGATAAAGTTGGGGGAACTGATTAAAATAAGAATACAAGCAAGAGGGGCTTTACAAGCAAGGGAACTTATAGAGGTCAAAAGAAATTAAAAGAAATACTAAACTTAAAATGGTTAATTCTAATGTCAAATCAGTACTTTTGTATGGGGCGGAAACACGGAGAACAAATAAGGCAACTGCAAATAAACTACAAACATTCATTAACTGGTGCCTGAGCAGAATAGAGGTAATTCAATGGTATGATAGAATAACTAAAGTAGAGCTTTGGGAGAGAACTAAGCAAGCTCCAGTGGACCAAGAAGTGAGGAAAAGACGCTGGCGTTGGATAGGACACACACTGAGAAAATCGGAGAACAGCTTAACAAGAACGTCTTTGCATTGGAACCCACATTGGTTCTCTCTCATGCATAGGAATAAAGGAAGGTTAAACAAACACGGAGAAGAGAACTGGCGAATGAAGATAGGAATGTTGGATGGACACACACTGAAAAAAAAAAACATAACAGCATAATTAGAATGTGTTTGCATTGGAACCCACGGGGGCATAGGAATAAAGGAAGGCCAAAAAACACATGGAGAAGAGAGCTGGAGAATGAAGTTAGAAAGATGGGGAGGACATGGGGAAAGTTCCATGTAATGGCGAAGGATAGAACGACTTGGCGTGAGTTGGTTAAGGGCCTATGCTCCATTGGGGGATACAAAGGCAGAAGATAGAAGATCACACAATCCCGCGAACTGACATTTTCAAAGGGTGATAATAATGAGCATAGGCAGACTAGATGTCGCCTAGTAGCGTAGCATTACATCATACTATGTTACTGAAAAAGTGGAGCTCAGAAATTAGAACAATTATAATTTAAACATTAAAAAAAAAAAAAAAAACACGCGCACACACAGATCACCAGCATCACAAATGAATGGTCCCCCACCCTTCCTCCTGCCCTCCCCGGTCTTTTTTCCTCCTCCCTTTCTCCTAATCTGTCAAATTCGGGTGAGATGTGATGTCAGTTTTAAAAATGCATCATTATCACCCACCCCTTATTTGTTTTTCTAAAGTCTGTAAAAAAATATCTATATGATGTAACCATATTATCACCACCATTATCACAGGGTACCAACACCACCGACAAATGGGTATCATTTATTTAGTACATAATAGTCCAATGTGTCGGCTCTGAGGCTAAGTCAATGCGAACGTTTTGTAATGCCGGGGTGCCGGGTTCGATCCCAGCTGTGGACCATGCGCCTTGCGTTGTGTTTGACAGTGGTATCAGGGGGCCGACCATTCAGTGGCAATGGCAAGCTACTGGACGTAAATTGGCTAGAGAAACCACACAACCGCCAGGGGCTGCTGGGGTTGGTTCTGCAACGTCATGTAAAGGATACGCAACTAACCTAACCTAATAGTCCAATGTAGTCATTTCCTCGTTAGTGTATATTTGTGTATGTGCGCTGTGTTGTCTTTGTTTGCTGATGAAGGCTAATCGCCGCAACGTCCTTTGTTTGTTCATTGTAATTGATTTTGTAAAGCTGACAAATATTTCTTTTCTTTTTACCCCCTTTTCTTCTCTTGTCTGTAATTTTCTACTTAACTCATGCGAAAGATGGCAGTTTGTGTCGCTGCGTGTTTACCGCTCGTTATGCGGCCTGGGGGTTAAAGGTCAGTCAGTCATGAGCAGAAGCAGTTAAGCAAAAAATGTGGAAGAGGATGAAAGGAATGAGAAGGTAAACACAGAAGAGGAGAAGAATAGTAGAAGAGGAAAGGAAAGAATCTTCTTCTTCTTCCTAAAGTTCATGCCGAGTGGCGTTGGTAGTCAAGTATATCCACAGCATCCTGTCTCGTGTTCTTTCACTTAACTCTATCACAGATGATCCTCCGTGCCATGATGTTGAACCGTCCAGCATCTGTTTTCTCGGGCTCCCTCTGCCGCTCCAACCCTACAGCTTTCCTACTGTCACGATTTACTCCCGCTCCAACCCTACAGCTTTCCTACTGTCACGACGTACTTCCGTTTTCTCCTTCTCATCACATGAACAAATAATGTAGATTGTCTCTTTCTGATGTGGGCAATCATTTCTTTTCGCTAGTCAGTTTCTTTCAAGACGTCTTCATAACTCTTGTTATCTGTCCAGGGTATTCTCATCATTCGTCCATAAAAACCACATCTCCGCAGCTTCCAAATTGGTTTTCACTAATTTACCAACCGTTCATGCTTAACTTCCGTATATTAGGATAGGATTTACATAACTTTGAAGAATTCTCTTTCTCGTCACAATCCACGAAGAGAGAAAATGTTCTTTATTTGGTAAAATGCTGCCAGGAAGAATGATAAAAGAGAGAGGAGGAGGAAAATAAATACCACTATAACCACAAAACAAGATTCTATGGCACAGTAAGAAAATAAGTAAGTAAGCAAGGCACCTTTAGGGGGCAAAAGGGTCAATCCCTGACCCCTGTATTCCCCCAGATTGGGCGCCAGAACCCATACATTTTAAAACATGATTTTCAGCAGGCAGGCGAACGTCTAGCCCCCTACTCTCCTGCCATCTAATTCATAGCTGACAGCAAAGTTGCATAAGTCCCGCGTAAATATAAAAATGCTTTTGAGTGGCAACACAACCCCTTTGCGAACTTGGCCTAATTTGAAGTGTTCCATGGAGCTCCTATTCTTCAGCAGGGTTGAAACTTTAAAGTATTAGTATAGAAGGGTAGCGTTATCGTGTTCATTATCATGTTTTATCATTTTAAAAGAGCACATTTTATCACTTATCTTTATTTCTCTACACATGGTCAGTTTTAATCGCGTTAAATATAAAGTTATGCTATCACAGTCGACGTCACAGCCTAGATGGCATTTGCATGCCTGCTAGGGCGCTCTATGTAGCAGTCCTCCTAAGGGACCATCTCCTCCTCTCCCTCCTGCTTCTTCTGCTGCTTTTTCTGCTGCTTCTTCTTTCTCTTCTTCTTCTTCTTCTTCTTCTTCTTCTTCTTCTTCTTCTTCTTCTTCTTCTTCTTCTTCTTCTTCTTCTTCTTCTTCTTCTTCTTCTTCTTCTTCTTCTTCTTCTTCTTCTTCTTCTTCCTCCTCCATCTTCTTCGTCCTCCTCCTCCTCCTTTTGCTTTTTCTTCTTCTTCTTCTGCTTCCTCCTCCTTCTCCTCCTCCTTTTTCTTCTTCTTCTTCTTCTTCTCCTTCTTCTTCTACTTCTTCTTCTTCCTCCTCCTTTCCTCCGTCCCTCCTCATTTTCCTCCGCGTCTTTAATTAACTAGTAAAATCGCACATAACGCTGGAGTTCGCGTGCAACGTCCTAGACATGTTACGCAACCAAATGCTATTTTTTCGGCATTACTCAACGGTGGACAACCTTTTTAAACATGTTTGGTTTGTGTGTATTTTCAGCACTACGTTAATAGACACGTGTGTTGTGTGTACCGGCATCATCCAAAGACATAAAGTGATGAGTACCGGCACTTTTTTCTTCTAGCAAAACATAGCCTGTACCTAACTTTATTTATAAACTTAACTGTTTTCCATTTATAATAAAAAAAAGCAACAACTACAAACTTATTACGTTCGTTATAACAGTAACTAGTTCTATAACTGTATTGTATTTATCCACGAAGCCGAATTCGAGATAAATTAGACAGATCTCTCTCTCTCTCTCTCTCTCTCCCTCTCTCTCTCTCTCTCTCTCTCTCTCTCTCTCTCTCTATCTCTCTCTCTTTCTCCATCTCTTGTACCCCACCAGGACATCACACAAGCGATACACTCCTGGTGACACAAAGTGCCACCACGCAGATGAGGATCACCCGTGGTGAGGTCCCAGGAATCCCTTTCAGTCGTTAGGCCATATTTATGGCCCGGCTATATACAGGACCCCCGGCAAAAGCCAGGGTGGGGCTTCAAATAACGAAAAATTGCATCCCACATGAGATTGTTTTATATAGACAGATCTGATAAGCGGTCACCCGAACTGGATGTCATAGTTCATTAGGAAATAATGCACATACATCAGGCACATGATAACATAATCTCTCTTTGTTCTTTGTGAAATCATTTCATAGGGCGAAATCAAACATATATTCAAATGGAAGTGTAGGAAAGTAAGAGAATGTAACATCATCATTATCATCATCATCATCACCACCACTAGCATCATCATCCACCTCATTGTAATCATCATGTTGTACCGTTATACGTCACACAAGGTTTGCAGTCTAGGCTACCCCCCCCCCCCCCCCATTATATCCAGCGCAATCCTTTTTAATGTGATGAATGTAATTCCCCCCAGCGTCTTTGACCTCTCGCACTAACGTTCGTATCAGGGTTTCTCCCGGACGTAGTACTCATTTCATCAATATGTTTAGACAGTGGTGTTCAACCTGCATCAGCCCCCCCCCCCCCCCCCTTTTTTTTAAAAACCGGGTTCGATCCCAGCTACGGGCCTTGCGCCTTGTGTTGGTTTCGACAGAGGTGTCAAAAGTCGACCGTCCAGAAAGCAATGGCAAACTACTGGACGTAAATTTGCCTATGGGGGCAAAGCCATAGACTGAAACACACTGATTCAGATGAACAATTAGAAATATTAAAAAATAGGGACACAAATGGTAAAAGAACTCTCAGATATTCGTTGAAGGTTAAAAAAATACACACCTCATACTAAACTTATAATATTTAACAGCTGCTGCAAATAAATTAGCATTGCAAAGATGCATAATACGGATCCAGTAGGTGATAAAAGAGCGGACCAGCTGGCAAGTATTGAACGACTGTAACAGAGAACATTCATAGACAAAGCATTTAACACAAAGGACTAGACTGTTGGATAAGGATGAATCGCTGATGATAACATGATTACGTGACCACGGAGTGAAGACTGGTGAAGCACTCGGTGCCGTCTTCGAGGTCAATATAGGAAAGACTGTAACCAACTTCTTATGGGAACAGTCAGTAGAGTTACCTTGGAGTGGCTGCTGCAGCGGAGGACAACACACATAGGAATGCCGTTATGTTTAGTGACGTATAATATAATTAGAGGACCCAACTGAACATAACGCGGGAAAACTATGGAGGAAACAGCGAAACAACATAGGGGGGCTGGCAATGGAAGCTGATGACACGAAAGCTGGTTGAGGGTCTATGTTTCATTGATTGGTGATAGGGGGGAGAAGGAGAAGACAGACAGGCAGACGTATAGACATACAGACGTATGGACAGACATACGTATGGACAGACAGACAGACAGACAAACGTATAGACAAACAAACGTATAGACAGACAAACGGAAGAAGTAGAAGAGGAGGAAGAAGACGGAGGAGGAGAAGAAGAAGAAGAAGGAGAAGAAAAAGAATAAGAAGAAGAAAAAGAAGAAGAAGAAGAAGAAGAAGAAGAAGAAGAAGAAGAAGAAGAAGAAGAAGGAGGAGGAGGAGGAGGAGAAGAAGAAGCAGAAGAAGAAGCAAAGAAGAAGCAAAAGAAGCAGAAGAAGAAGAAGAAGAAGAAGAAGAAGAAGAAGAAGAAGAAGAAGAAGAAGAAGAAGAAGAAGAAGAAGAAGAAGAAGAAGAAGAAGAAGAAGAAGAAGAAGAAGAAGAAATCTATATCTGTGGGTGCAAACGGAAGTATATGCTAGCAACCTAAGAAACTAGCGGCTATTATTACAACTCTGTTGTAAACCATGTGACTATGTGTGGAGTTTAACACGTAATATATGTTGTACTGTGTGAAGCATGAAGAAGTAATCAAACTGTTAGAAAAATTAAACATTGATGGGAAAGATCTACAAATAATAAAGAATATGCATTGGCAGCAAATATCAGCTATAAGAATTAACAACTGTTTAGGTACATATCAGAGCATAAAGAGGGGCGTACGACAAGGATGTGTAATTTCACCAGATTTGTTTTCAATATACAGTGAATGTATAATGAGATCTTTAATTGGTATGCCCGGAATTGTGGTTGGTGGGCACAATATAAACAATTTACGTTATGCTGATGACACAGTCTTGAACTACAGGAAATGATAGACATTGTGGTGTTAGAAGTGGAAGAATGGGCCTCAGTTTGAATAATGGGAAGGCAGAAGTAATGGTGGTATCAAAGAAACGAATTATTCTTAAGTGTGTCATAAAAGTTGATGGTGTTTTTTTAGGACAAGTACAGAAATTTAAGTATCTGGGCACATGGATAACATCAGATGGAAGATGCATAACTGAGATAAGAAACAGAATAGGACAGGCAAAAACAGCATTTTATAAAATGAAAAACATCTTGTGCACTATATCCTTGTCATTGAGAGTTAGAAAAAGAATTCTTGCTTGCTACATACATCCAGTTTTAACATATGGCTGTGAATCCTGGACATTCGGTAGGCAGGACAAACAATTTCTAGAGGCCTCAGAGATGTGGTTTTACAGAAGAATGCTTACAATACCTTGGACAGCCAAAAAGAGCAACCAAGAGGTTTTGAAAGAGGCGGGAGCCCAAAGACAACTTATCACAGACATCAGAAGGAGACAGTCATCATTTTTCGGCCATGTTATGAGAAGAGGGAAAATAGCAAAATGTTGTGACCACTGGAAAGATCTGTGGAAGGAGGAATAGAGGAAGACAACGAGAAAAGATGCTTGACAGTCTTGTTGCATGGCATGGAGGTGTGTCGGCACACTAACTGATACATGCTGCAGGAGATCGCAGATTATGGAGAGGCATGGTCGCCCACGCCAGTCGGCAAGGCACCTGATGATGATGATGATGATATGTTGTACATCCTAAAAGATAGTAAAGTAAGAAATGTGTGCGTGCGCGCGTACACACAGTCACGCACAACATGCACATGAAAGGTTGAACAACCTAAAAAAATTATTATATAATAAATATAGAAAAATTACAGCATTATATATAGCACAGTCTGCTTCGTTAACATTTGAAAACATACCTGGCACTTTGTTGATATGTGCAGACCCTGAGCATATATTATCAACACCTACAGATACACGTCGACCACAAGGTTCCAGGTTCTTTTTTTAGTATTTATATCCCATATTTTTATAAACTAGAAAACGAAAAGCAGCTACAAGCCATGAATGGAGAATAGGCACGATCAAACTACACACTGTGATAACACACGTCTCGTGAACTGTACTCACCAAACATGTAGGTCACAGCTGTAGCTGTAGGTTACACAACAGGGGGCTAAACTTTCCTCTGTGCGAACTTCTTACTTTCACAAACTGAATTCATCATGGATTATCCAGAGCTGACGGATCTTAGGGTTTGAGTCGTCTTTCCCCATGTGGCTACGGGGCTCCATTGTGGGGGGGGGGGGGGGGAGACTAGAATACACCTGCTGCCTCCACAGCAAGCATGTCGAAGGAGTCGACTAACTGGGGACTTCCTTCGAAATGGGAGTATTATCTGCCCGGGCAGATAAAAAAAGAATTTTGCCCGTCGCTGTTAGGTTACTCTTTTCGATTTCCAACTGCCAAAAGATTTTTTTACGTGGGCAACGATACACACGGGCATCCGATCTCACTACCCAGGGACCAGGAAAAATTACTAGAAGTCCACGTGAACAGAAGAAATCACATCCCTAACCGGGGCTAAAACCCGGGACCTCTAGCACTCGAGGCGGACACCATATCTCGAGACCACGTAGCCCCACCCCCCCCCCCCTTCCTGTACAACATATAATATGTGTTACCCTCCACCCATAATCCTTTGGTTTGCAACACAGTTGGTATAGCTGCTAGTTTCTCAGATTGCTAGCATATACTGCCGTTTACATCCAGATATATATTTATTCTTTCTTCTCCTTCTGCCTCTTTTTTTTTCTTTTTCTGCTTCTTCTTTTCCTTCTTTCCCTTCTTCTTCTTCTACTTCTTCTTCTTCTTCTTCTTCTTCTTCTTCTTCTTCTTCTTCTTCTTCTTCTTCTTCTTCTTCTTCTTTTCTTCTTCTTCTTCTTCTTCTTCTTCTTCTTCTTCTTCTTCTTCTTCTTCTTCTTCTTCTTCTTCTTCTTCTTCTTCTTCTTCTTCTTCTTCTTCTTCTTCTTCTTCTTCTTCTTTTTCTTTCCCTCCTCATTCTTCTTTTTCTCCTTCTGTCTGTTAGTACGTCTGTCTGTCTATACGACAGTCTGTCTCCTTCTCCTCCTCCCCCTCCCCCTATCACCAATCAATGAAACATAGACCTTCAAGCAGCTTTCATGTCATCAGCTCCCATTGTAAGCCACCCTATGTTGTTTTGCCGTTTCCTCCATAAGTTTCCGCCTTATGTCCACCTAGATCATCTGATTCCTTATACGCCACTAAACATAACGGCATTCCCAAGTGTGCTGTCCTCCCATGCAGCAGCCACTCCAAGGTACCTCTACTGATTGTTCCCATAAGAAGTTGTTTACAATCTCTCCTATCTTGACCTCGAAGACGGCACCGAGTGCTTTACCAGGCTTTACTCCGAGGTCATGTAATCATCTTATCCTCAGAGATTCATCCTTGTCCAACAGTCTTTCCGTAGGGCCTTGGTGATATCTGCTTTGTCCATGAATGTTCTCTCTTACAGTGGCTCAATACTTGCCAGTTAGTCCGCTTTTTTATTACTTAATGAACCCGTGTTATGCATCTTTGCAATGCTAATTTATTTGCAGAAGCTACTAAATATTTAAAGTTTAGTACGAGGTGTATATTTTTGAAACCTTCAACAGATGTATGAAAGTTCTCTTACCATTTGTGTCCCTATTTTTGTATACCTTTAATTGTTCTTCTAAATAAGTGTGTTTCAGTCTGCGTCCTTTTCCCTTGGGGGCAAGGAAGCAAAGGGGGCGCCAAGCGATTTGGAAATTGTATGCTTGTTAAAAAAGTTAGTTGCGTATCCTTTACAAGACATTGCAGAAAAAACCCTAGTATTTTATGGGTGTAGTGATTTTTCTAGTCAAATGTACATCCAGTAGTTTGCCATTGTTTTCTGTACGGTCGGTTTTTTGATACCACTGTGGAAACTGGCACAAGGCCCGCAGCTTGGATCGAACCCCGGCATTACGGCCACAAACGCCGACATGTGTGCTTGTAATAATCTGCTTTACTAACACTCCAGGTGTAAATATAAATACAATACGTTTAGAAAAAAAATTAAAACGCTATGGAATTTTGTTTTCATTAGCAGTTTGTGCATCTACCGTTAAAAAATCAAATTAATGGAATAAGATGTGCAATTAATTATAACTTAAGGTGGGGTGGCGTTGGGGGGGGGGGGGGGGGGAAGAGGTCAGTGCCATATATTCAAGGGGACGCAACCAGATAAAGGTTGAACATCACTGCCTAAACGAATTGAAAAAAAAAATGAGTACTACGTCCGCGAGAAACCCTGAGCCGAACGTTAGTTGTTAAATACAAAAAAAAAAAAAAAAACTAAGATCAGACAAACAATCCAAACCAAGAACCAGTTACCATAAATAACCAAACACTTGAAGATTTAAAACATTTTACATATCTTGGCAGTATGGTGTCCCTACTGGGAGGGACCGAGGAAGACATACAGTCACGCCTCAACAAAGCTAGAGCTGCTTTTGGAAGGATGAGGCAAATATGGAAATCCAACAGTTACTGCAGAGGAACGAAGCTTCGACTCTACAAAAGCAATATTTTGCCAGTTTTGTGTTTTTGTTTGTATGTTTTGTTTATGGATCTGAATGCTGAAGAATGACCAAAAAGGATGCACTTAAGCTCTCCACCTTCCACCACACATGTCTACGTAGAATTATCAAAATTTTCTGGCCAGGTACAATCTCAAAAACTAAACTACTTCAAGTCACAAACCAAGAAACTCTAGCCAGTATGATTACCAAGAGAAGATGGAAATGGCTTGGCCACGTTATGAGAACGAATCCTGATATGCCTGCCAAAACAGCTCTCACATGGACACCAGATAGAAAGAGAAAGAAGGGATGCCCAAAAACAACATGGAGAAGAAACAGCGAGAGTGGCCTGAATGAACATCTCTGACATGCAAAACTGCACTGAAGATTGCATAGGACAGGAAAGCTTGGAAAGTCCTCTCTGAAGCCTCATGTGCCACTAGGCATAACGAGAACTTATGATGATGATGAACTAGTGCAAGAAGTCGAAGGTGCTGGGATTACATCCGTCACCTTAAAAAGATTGCGCAGGATATAATGCGGTGGAAGATTAGTCTGCCAGCCTTATGTGACGTAAAACGGCACAGCATGATATTTGTAATCAGGAGGATGCTGAGGCTATTGGTAATGGTGGTGATGATAATGATTATGATAATGATGATGATATTGATAAAGATACACTGGTTCCCCTAACTTTCACACACTGCCATTTGAATATATGTTTGATTCCGCCCTATGAAATAATTTCACAAAGAGAGATTACGTTATCATGTAGCTGATGTGTGTGCTTTATCCCCTACTGAAATATGACATCCAGTTCGGGTGACCGCTTATCAAATCTGTCTAATTTATCTCGAATTCAACTTCATGGATAAATAAAACACAGTTATAGAGCTAGTTACTATTATAACGAATGCAATAAGTTTATAGTTGTTGCTATTTTCTTATAAATAGAAAACATTTAAAGTTAACCAGATAACCAGTAAAATAAAAGATATTTTGAAAACCTGTTTCTGAATATAATGATGAAGGGGTGAGTGTCAGCTGGTTGGCTTCTGGCGCCACTCGAGACTCGGAGAAAAGGCTCTGCGAGTATAGAACCAGATGAGAATGGATACCCTCAGTATGGAGACACTTCGCTGGCTGCTGAGGAGGGAGACGTAGCTAACACGGGCTTGTCTTGAATGCTCTGATGTCGGATCTTTACCTGGATGTTCTGTCCGGTACCAATTTACAACTGCCATTAAAAGTCTTGTCATTCATATTTGTTTGCCGTCTCCACAACTGTAGTTGGCTGCAATGAATACACTCCTGTCTGTGTGAATATTACGTGTTAAAGTTTAAATCTCTTCCACGATAGGACTCTCTTACCAGTGGCTGAACTTTAGGAAAATGTTCTTTATTTACGAGCCCGTCACAGAAATCTAACTGTAATATAAAAAAAAAGTAAAGATCCCTTTTCACGCCTTTCGGCGCATCGGGCATATGGGCAGAGCGTCCCATATTTTTACAGACCATCAGCACTCGGTGGGTAATGTGGTCAGCATTACGCCGGCTGTCTTTACTTTTCCAGGACAGCCCATCCTTGTACCCATTTTAGGCTGGGTCGACCTGCGACGTCCCATACCACGACAGATATCCACGCAGCCTGCAGTGGGTTTCGATCGCGGTATGCTGGCTTGCGAGTCGGACTCGCAACGCCTTAGCCACGGACGCCACTCATTAATCTATGAGGCCACAGAACCCCGCCACTGAACATAACCAATACTTTATTTATTTGTGTCTTTCATAAAGAAAAAAGCACATTAACTGTTGATATGTTGCTTTGAACTTTGAACTCATGGTAACATAAATGAAAAAGTTGGCCGTGGCGTTGATAGACTCCAGGTGAAGCAACATCCCAAAGAAAGCAATCAAAAAATTTCGTTGTTTCCCATCAATTTTCATCTCACGGTCAATGAGAACCCACAGGAAAAATAAAGAGCCAGGAGCGTAACAGAAAATGAAAACTAGGGAGATAATCAAGACAAGTTTAACAACTTTTGTGTCTCTGTTTGTCCCTTCTTTCTGTATCGCAGTACGTTGTCTCCATTCCGCATTTTTAAGTAAGGCTTTGCTGAGAACAACAGTGCAGCCAACGATAACAATGAAGAAGGTTATCGGCATTACGTTGTTGACCACGTAGACAACTCCTTCTATTTTTTCTCTATTTTCTATTTTTACCAGCCCAAGCAGAGTTTTGTTTCTGAAGGCATCAAATATCCACCTAAATCTTGAAGTATACAACAGCGGCGCACATGAGGCTGTAGAGATTAAATACAACACACAAACGAAAACGACAGTTCTCCTGCCAGTGATAAGGGACTTAACTTTCAAAGGGGTGATAATACACAAACATCGCTCCATAGCGATCCAAGCTGTCGTTCCGGTGGTGACTCTCGTGAACATGACATGACCGTAAAATAAAAAATAAATCATCTGATCAGGGTAGAATGGAAGGTCTAGTTTTCCGACAGCCGGGATCCAACACAGATTAAGAAAAAATAGAAACACAAGTGAACCTAGATCAGATATAGTGAGTGAGAACAGACTCACATTGACGGACTCCTTAAAGCCTTGTCGGATAAAGATGATGATGTTGAGGATATTAACAATCAGACCCAAGCATGTTACACCTTGGCCTAATCCCCAAGTGTTGATTAGCAGAACATAATACGTAACTTCCTTATTGAATATCAATTCTGGTTCTCTTTCAATAACTGTGACAGTTCCATTTTGAAAACGATGAGTAAAATTAACGTTCATAACGATGTCCATTCTGGGAAAAAATGCAGTAAAAGTTAGAACTTGTGGCAGTATTTCCAATTACCTGCAGAGATTGACCCGTTACATTGAAGAGGTAGACTCGGTAACTGTGGAATTTCTCAATTTACCTTCAGAGCTTGTCCCTGTTACGTTGAAGAGGCTGACTAAGCCCTTAAAAAATGTTCTCCATTTACCTGCAGAGATTGTCCCTGTTACATGGAAGAGGCTAAGTACTCATAAAATTTTCTCCATTTACCTGCAGAGATTGTCGCTGTTACATTTAGGAGGCCGACTAAGCACTTATAAAATGTTCTCCATTTACCTGCAGAGATTGTCCCTGTTACATGGAAGAGGCTAAGTACTTATAAAATTTTCTTCATTTACCTGCAGAGATTGTCGCTGTTACATTTAGGAGGCCGACTAAGCACTTATAAAATGTTCTCCATTTACCTGCAGAGATTGTCCCTGTTACATGGAAGAGGCTAAGTACTTATAAAATTTTCTTCATTTACCTGCAGAGATTGTCCCTGTTACATGGAAGAGGCTGACTAAGCACTTATAAAATTTTCTCCCCTTTACCTGCAGAGATTGTCCCTGTTACATGGAAGAGGCTGACTAAGCACTTATAAAATTTTCTTCATTTACCTGCAGAGATTGTCCCTGTTACACTGAAGAGGCTGACTAAGCGCTTATAAAATTTTCTTCATTTACCTGCAGAGATTATCCCTGTTACATGGAAGAGGCTGACTAAGCACTTATAAAATTTTCTTCATTTACCCGCAGAGATTGTCGCTGTTACATTTGGGAGGCCGACTAAGCACTTATAAAATGTTCTCCATTTACCTGCAGAGATTGTCCCTGTTACATGGAAGAGGCTAAATACTTATACAATTTTCTTCATTTACCTGCAGAGATTGTCCCTGTTACATGGAAGAGGCTGACTAAGCATTTATAAAATTTTCTTCATTTACCTGCAGAGATTGTCCCTGTTACATGGAAGAGGCTGACTAAGCACTTATAAAATTTTCTCTATTTACCTGCAGAGATTGTCCCTGTTACACTGAAGAGGCAGACTCAGTACTTGTGGAAATTCTAGAAGTAAGCTTGGAAAGTAAACATACATTTTGTAACACACAATATAACCAACATAGAAACATTAAGTACAACATTTCTAGCCTGCAAACTTCACACAAAATTGCCTATGCATATTGTTTCTTGCATTTTACACGTATATTTTATTTGTGAAATAGTCTCTTGGTGAAGGTTGTTCTAAAGTAAACATTGCTTCCAACGAGCTGCCATCTCTGGCGAATGTTTTACTGAATATCTATAGGAAAGTCCAAAACGATACATCCTTGCTGGATAAATCATCCAAGAAAATAAAAGTGGCGAAGTTCACTCAGTAATTTTAAATTACAGACGCTTCTGTGACTACACTACGGAACATATTGCAGCTAAAAATGTGAGTAGTTTCTGTTGTACTTGATGTTTCTGGGGTGTCAAATTGTGTGTAACTATATATATATATATGTTAAGTTCTTAAGCTTTTTCTAGAATTTTGTGTGGACGGCAGGGAACACACCGAAAAAAATGTAATTATTATATTTACTAAAAATCACAAACCTTTTATGTCTTTTTTGTGTAATTATAAATAAAGTTTCAACTCCTCCCAAACCGTGACCAGTACAACGGTTACATTTTCATTTGCCATTATGACTACAATGTTTATTATAACAGTCATACTGGCGGTCCAGGTCATTGCGCGTTTCTTTATTTATTGCAACAGTCAGTGAATCTACACTTTCGCTGGAGCTATATCCCTTCGAATATTTTTTCCCTATTACTTCCCTGAAAAGGTAATTTAAAACCAAATTATTTTTCTATTATCTTCTTTGAAACCAAATATCTATACGTGTCTATTGCAATACATTTATCTGCCTCCTAGATTGGTAAATACTGGTGTTCGCATTATAGGGGATGCCTCGGGTGCACTTGGAGACTCTGACTATAGATACGGCAGAGGTGGAGACAAAGATGAAATAGAAGACGAGATATTAAATATAGGGTTTTAGGTAGATCTCTATTTCCACTAGGCCTACATATAGGGCAGCGGGGGAAACCAAGATTCACGGGCTCTACTACATAAACGGCAGCAGGGACTATAACGATGAGATAAAACATTCTTTGACTATACCGGCCGAAGGCGGGCAGTTAAATATAGTATAATATGTAATAAAAAAAAAAAATATTCGTGTATCAACTGGCACTCAGAGAAAGAAGCAAAACGATATAAGTACTCATTAAGTAATTAAAGAACCGTTTTCCATGTCTTCAGGCGAATTGGGGATGTGGGACAAGACTTATACTTTAGAGACCAATCGCCACTCGGGTGGGTGTTGTGGTCAGCATCACACAGGCCGCCTCTATTTCCCAGGACTCCACCAGGTACCCTTTCAAGGCAAGGTCGACCTGGGAACCAAGACCATTTTTTAAAAAGAAGTCTATCTCCGTCTCGACCCGAACCCACGACCTTCAGATCAGCAGGCGAGGACCTAACAGCTACACAGCGGACAATTACACGCTAGACAACACCAAAATCGAAAGGTGTAGTTGACATCTCGGGAATTGAATAGGTCACCTCCAAATGACGACAGCGCCTCCCGGCAGGCACAATGGTACCCAGAGGCTTGACCAACCAAGCTCGCTAAATAAGATATTGCTGATCCACATGTCTATTTGTTTATTATATATAATGCATATTGTCTTGTGAGATGTTAGACTTGGGAAAATCTCAACAAATGTTCTTGGGAACTAGTTATTGTTCCGGGAATTCATTCTGGGGAGAACAAAAAATCGACCCAACTCCCTAACAAGCATTTCGTAAGAGGCGTCTATATAGGGTTTGCAGAAATCGGATGTGATGGGCCGAAACGTATATCACGGTTTAGGTGTAATCACAGCGCAAAGTGCCAAACACCTGTTTAAGGGTGAACGTAGAAGAGGTTCCTTTGTACCAATCCAGAAAATATAGAGCATTCATAGTTTTTTTTTTTTTTTCCCCTAACATTTTTAAACATTTTGCGCTCTTTAATTAAACAATTAGAATATATATATACAAACATCGATCAGTGTTTCGGGATTTATGCTTTCATGAAAATTTACCTATTACCTACAGTAACATTAACGCACGGAGTTCTAACCTATTTGCCACCACCACCCCCATCTCCCTCTAACCCTGTTAGTAGTGAGGGAAAACTTTGTAGATTATTAAATTATGCGTTTTTGAAATGCCTCAGGTGACAGTACTTGCTACTGAAACTACCACGGCTATTTTACACCAAAATGGCACAAAATATAACACTGCAACGGTCGTCTTTGATAAATTATTATTATTATTATTTTTTGTTTGTAAATGGCGACCATTAGTCTTTTCGAGCATTTCGAACAATCGATTATCGTTTGTTTAGCCAGAGCTCAAATCTTTCGTAATATGACGAATTTATTTTCCTGTCAGGACAAACAGTTTGGGAAGAGGAAAATAAAGGAGGTGGGGGGGGGGGGGGGGGGAGGGGAGGGGGAGGGAAGGGAGTTCAATCTACAGAGCCCTAAATTCTCAAACTCAAGATACGCTTCATCCAATTTTCTACTGGTATTTCATTGCTATAAAAAAGGTGGTAAATACCAAGGAACAATCAACAGCATACAAATAAGCCGGTAAAACAAAAGTACATGAAAAACTCAGGCTCTGGCACGAAGCTTAATTCCAGAAGGACGAGCAACCAGTTCTTTTCACCGGAGCTTACAGCCGGAAAACAAAAAAGAAGAGGAAGTATTCGGGTAGTGGCACTAGAAGTAACACCGTGGAAGAGCTGAGGTCCACTCTAGCCGTGAGTGCCTTGCGTCCATTGAACTATGTGAGGACTGCACAGAATTTTCAAACCATAATATAAAATAGTGACCAAAGAACTCTGTTTCATTCTTGTTATTGTATTTAACGTTATACTTTCATTAGCAATTTACAGGTAATCATTCGGTCATGTGATGAGAAAAGGAGCACTGGAAAATACAGTGACGACGGGAAAGATCACTGGTAGAATAGGCAGAGGCAGACCAGGAGAAATCATGGTGGTTCGCTTAAGACAGTGGCTTTGAACAATATCATCAGTGAAATGATCCAGAAGGCCAAAGACCCGAGATCTGTGGAGATGCATGAACGCCTACGCCAGCTGGCAGGGCACTTGATAAGGATGATAATTATAGAATTTAAACTGGAATCAAACAAGGATGCATTTATCTCCCCTGTTATTTGGCATAAGCATTAACTAGGTGATAGAAACAAATGTGCTGAAAACACTGGCATTGAATGTGTGGAGAACACATGGAAGATCTCGACTTTGTTGGTGGTATGGTTCTGCTAAGTAAGAACAGTATAGAGACATGCAAAGAAGAGAAGATGATTTACCAAATAACATCAAAGGTTGGACAACAGATAAGCTGTGAAAAGACACATATACTGAAGATACCAAGAACAGATCAAGCAGATGAGATATAAGAGACAGCAGTAATTAAAGTAACAGATTAATTTACTTATTTAGACAGTAATTATGATGGTAAATAAAATAGAGAGAAAGACATTATGACGCGCATCGGCAAGGAATCAACGGCTTTAAAGAGCTGGAAGAAAATAAACTCTGAATTTTATAGTTTTAAAACCAAGTTACGAATGTAGGAAGGTTGGTAGGTAGGTAGGCAGGTAGGTAGGTAGGTAGTTGTACCCAACCAGGACATCACACAAGCAATAAACACCTGGTGACACAAAGTGCCACCATGCAGATTAGGAAAACCCGGGAAGAGGTCCCAGAAACCCCTCTGAGTCGTCGGACTATATTTATTGCTCAGCTGTATTAAGGGCCCTGTCAAAAGCCAGGGCCGGGTTTCAAATTAAAAAAAAATGTCATCCCACATGGAAACGATAGATTAATGTTATTTTAGTTCCAACATATGCCAGAAAAAGTGGGAGACCCACTAAAAATATAGAACAAAGGTTACATACACTCGGAAACAAATGCAGCGGGGAAATGGTGAAAAAAAGAAAATATGATGCATTCAAAAGGTTTAAAGAAATAAGAGAAATGTATGGGCAACCATTTGTATCAACAGTTATAATCTGAGAAGATGGACTTTATTGGATACATCTTGAGAGAAAACTAGTAGAGAATCACGAAGCAGTCATTCCACTGGGAAAATCAATGGATTAAGAAGGCGAAGACGCCCGGAGAAACCCTAAGACGAACGTTGATGAGAAAGGCCAAAGCTGCTGGACTAGATTCCATCTATAGTATCGAACTGATTGGACAAGACAGAACGGAATGGAGGAATAGACAGCGAGCCTTATGTGACATGTACTTTCCCAACAGGACAATTAATTAAATATTTATGATATCAGCCATCGTGGTGTACTGGTTAGGTCGCTTGCCTGTTTGTCCTGTGATTATGCATTCAATCTAATACAGGAAAAGACTTTCGTTTCTAAATCGACTCAGCATGAAACTGGTACCAAGAAGTGTTTCAGGAAGTAAAGACGACCTGTCTTACATTACCCTTAAAACCCACTGATTTGCAAAATATGCGATTACAAAAATTACAGTTACAGTAGTTGAGTATTCTTTTTACAGGACGTTGCAGAACCAAACCATGCCTGTTTGGGATTTTTTTTATTTCACTAGGTAATTTTACATTTAGAATATTGTGTATCTGGTGTACTACTGGCATCATACACTGAGCCAAGACTGTGTATCTGGTGTACAACTGACATCATCCACTGAGCCAAGACTGTGTATCTGGTGTACTACTGGCATCATACACTGAGCCAAGACTGTGTATCTGGTGTACAACTGACATCATCCACTGAGCCAAGACTGTGTATCTGGTGTACAACTGACATCTTCCACAGAGCCAAGACTGTGTATCTGGTGTGCTACTGACATCCTCCACTGAGCCAAGACTGTGTATCTGGTGTGCTACTGACATCATCCACTGAGCCAAGACTGTGTATCTAGTGTACTACTGGCATCATCCACTGAGGTAAGACTGTGTATCTGGTGTACTACTGACATCATCCACTGAGGTAAGACTGTGTATCTGGTGTACTACTGACATCATCCACTGAGCCAAGACTGTGTATCTATTGTACTACTGACATAATACACTAAACAAAGACTGTGTATCTACTGTACTACTGGCATCATGCACTGAGGTAAGACTGTGTATCTGGTGTGCTACTGACATCATCCACTGAGCCAAGACTGTGTATCTACTGTACTACTGACATCATCCACTGAGGTAAGACTGTGTATCTGGTGTACTACTGACATCATCCACTGAGGTAAGACTGTGTATCTGGTGTACTACTGACATCATCCACTGAGCCAAGACTGTGCATCTGCTGTAGTACTGATATCATCCACTAAGCCAAGACTGTGTATCAGGTGTACTACTGGCATCATCCACTGAGGTAAGACTGTGCATCTGATATTCTACTGACATCTTCAACTGAGGTACGACTGTGTATCTGATGTTCTACTGACATCTTCAACTGAGGGAAGACTGTGTATCTAGTGTTCTGCTGACATCTTTAACTGAGGTAAGACTGTGTATCTGATGTACTACTGAACTCTTTAACTGAGGTAAGACTGTGTATCTGGCGTTCTACTGACATCTTCAACTGAGGTAAGACTGTGTATCTGGTGTACTACTGACATCTTCAACTGAGGTAAGACTGTGTATCTGGTGTACTACTGACATCTTCAACTGAGGTAAGACTGTGTATCTGAGGTACTACTGACATCTTCAACTGAGGTAAGACTGTGTATCTGGTATACTACTGACATCTTCAACTGTGGTAAGACTGTGTATCTGGTGTACTACTGACACTATACACTGAGGCAAGACTGTGTATCTGGTGTACTACTGACATCATCCACTGAGGTAAGACTGTGTATCTGGTGTACTACTGACATCTTCAACTGAGGTAAGACTGTGTATCTGGTGTACTACTGACGTCTTCAACTGAGGTAAGACTTTGTATCCGGTGTACTACTGACATCTTCAACTGAGGTAAGACTGTGTATCTGGTGTACTACTGACGTCTTCAACTGAGGTAAGACTTTGTGTCTGGTGTACTACTGACGTCTTCAACTGAGGTAAGACTGTGTATCTGGTGTACTACTGACATCTTCAACTGAGGTAAGACTGTGTATCTGGTGTACTACTGACATCTTCAACTGAGGTAAGACTTTGTATATAGTGTACTACTGACATCTTCAACTAAGGTAAGACTGTGTATCCGGTGTACTACTGACATCTTCAACTGAGGTAAGACTGTGTATCTGGTGTACTACTGACATCTTCAACTGAGGTAAGACTGTGTATCTGGTGTACTACTGACATCTTTAACTGAGGTAAGACTGTGTATCTGGTGTACTACTGACATCTTTAACTGAGGTAAGACTGTGTATCTATTGTACTACTGACATCTTCAACTGAGGTAAGACTGTGTATCTGGTGTACTACTGACATCTTCAACTGAGGTAAGACTGTGTATCTGGTGTACTACTGACATCTTTAACTGAGGTAAGACTGTGTATCTATTGTACTACTGACATCTTTAACTGAGGTAAGACTGTGTATCTGGTGTACTACTGACATCTTTAACTGAGGTAAGACTGTGTATCTATTGTACTACTGACATCTTCAACTGAGGTAAGACTGTGTATCTGGTGTACTACTGAAATCTTCAACTGAGGTAAGACTGTGTATCTGGTGTACTACTGACATCTTCAACTGAGGTAAGACTGTGTATCTGGTGTACTACTGACATCATCCACTGAGGTAAGACTGTTATCTGGTGTACTACTGACATCATCCACTGAGGTAAAACTGTGTATCTGGTGTATCACTGACATCATCCACTGAGGTAAGACTGTGTATCTGATGTACTGCTGACATCATCCACTGAGGCAAGACTGTGTATCTGGTGTACTACTGACATCATCCACTGAGGCAAGACTGTGTATCTGGTGTACTACTGACATCATCCACTGAGGCAAGACTGTGTATCTGGTGTACTACTGACATCATCCACTGAGGCAAGACTGTGTATCTGATGTACTAATGAATAAGAAGAAACTGACTCTAGAGTACCCTAACATCCCCTCTGCAATACGTCCTGTCCCACATAGCGATGACCTACTAGTATCCAAAGTGCCATAATTATTGTTAATTGCTTCCACTGATGAAGAAGAGGACATTGGTCGCATTGAACCATCAACCTTAAGCGACCCAGATTTTGAGCAAGCTTCATCCACTAAACCACACTTAAAAACCCAAAGTCAACTTCATGATCTTGTAAGAGATTTGAATTTACCGAAGAGCAAAACGGGGCTCTTAGGTTCCAGATTGCAACAGTGGACTCGTCTGGCAGAAGATGATGTTGGAATTTCTGTGTGTAGGAACTGGCAGAAGCAGCTTAACATTTGTTTTTTCAAAGAAGGTGACCTTTCTGCATGCCACAACATTTCTGCGCTAATGGCAGCCCTAACAATCTGTTACAAATAGAAAAAGTAAAGGCTTTTCATTGATTCACGCAAGACATGTCATAAAGCTGTTTTGGTTGATTAATGATAATATGCTACCGACAATTCCAGTTGGTCACGCAGTTCTATTAAAGAAACTTATGTAAACATTAAGCAGCTTTTGAAGTGTATAAACTACGATCTTCAACATTGGTCAGTGTGCGGTGATTTAAAAGTGGTCGCTCTTTTGCTTGGACTACAGGGTGGATATACCAAGTACTGCTGCTGTCTCTGTGAAAGGGATAGTCGTGTCCGACATGACCATTACACCAGAAGACATTGGCCAGTCAAGCGGTCATTGTAGCCTGGCAGTAAGAACTTCGTAAACTCAGCAACTGTCGACACCAGCAAGATTTTGTTGCCATCCTTGTACATTAGGCTTTCAAATATCTCATCATAAAATGTTCAAGGCTGGGTGAAGATAAAGTAAGAGAGGGAACATCTGCTGGTCCGCAAATTCATAAACTTCTTCACGATTAGAAGTTTTTTTTTTTGCGTGTTGCATGGCCAGCAAAAGACTAGCTTTTAAATCAGTGGTGGACAATTTTCTCGGAGACAATAGAAATGATAATTACAATGATATTGTAGAAAATCTCCTTTTGAAGTATGACAGTCTTGGTTGCAACGTCTTTAAAAATGCATTTTGTTGTTGTTAAAATTCATGTATTTTTTTTTTATTTTTTTTATTCTCATCTGGATTTCTTTACGTCAAACTGTCGAGCTGTCATTGATAAGCATGATAAAGAATTTCCTCAGAACATTGCTTCTCAAAGACTATTATCATAAGTGGATCCCTTCATTGCTTGCAGATTACTGCTGGACTGTGACAAGAGACACCTCATTGATTTACTACAAGACGTAAGCAAAGAGAGCTCGAACAGCACCTGAATAATGACGGAAAAGGTTCAAGTGTTTCTTTTTAAAACATGTTTTGTGAACTTAAAATATTTTTTATTTATTGTTTCTATCATTTCATGTTAAAATATCTATCAACTGTGTATGCAACAACAATTTTTATAAGGCTAAAATAGAAAGTCTGACTGTTCACTCCGGGAATGTTAAAGAGCATACATTATTTGTGTACTAAAAGCAAAAATGCCTAAAATACGAGGGGGAAAAATCAAGAAAAAGAGTTCTTAGGCGGGGGCTAAAAACAGAAATATCTAGCCCAGACCTGAGATCTTTTGTAAACAGTCTAGATAGCAGTAGTTGTAAAACTAGGCACCAATAAATATTAGTTGTCGTTAGTTAGTCGAGGGCCCAATAGCAATACAGACGGATCACCCAACGTCTGCTCCGTTCCAGTGGAATGTCTTTCATCATCCCGAGTAAAACTTAGGGAAAATGGTTAAGTCTCGGCAAAATCTTGAAGCTTACACGGGCAAAGTAAGGTGGAAGGCAGCTGTCAGATGTGTCAACACTAACGGTCCCACACCATAATTGCAGCTCACGATTGACGCAAAGGTAAATCCCAAAATCCGGCATTGAACCGGCAAAAGTACATGTCATTCTGAAAGTAATCGACTTCCGCCATTTTAGTGCAGTCAACAACACGCCGCGGGTGCAACAGCGAAGAAAAATTCCACTTGAAATCCAAAGCTCCCAGTGAAGCACCGTGTCATGAAACGTTACACACACTGGCTCCAGTAACATGTTATCTTTAATCGACATTCGTTTATATGTGGTGTTCAGAATATCTGCCTTGTCCAGTATGAGTTTTGCGACTGATGTCGCATTTGTAGTTCAAAATCAACTACAAAGCTCTATCAGTGAAAATGACTGAATCAAGAACTGCCATCATTGCGCTCGGGAATTCTCATAAGTGCTTGATCCCATTCTTCAGCAGCCGAACGAATAGTCGTCATGCTAGTAGTACCAGTTGCAACCTGATTAAAAGTCCACCTCTCTTTCCTCCCAGTGTTGAATATCTTCAAGAACCTCTACAGACCTCCTGTGGAATTAGTCTTTTAATGTATGGATTCTCTGGCTGTAATATTTGATCCCATTAAACCGTCACCACGTCAGCTTTATTATTAAGTAGTTCATCGCCCAAAGGAGCGGCAGCAGCTAATATGTCAGCCGGCTCCATACCCCATACACCTGAGTATCCTGGGCAGCATATCCACGATATGCTCCTGATCTGTGTCTCATCAGTGGGTAACAAATCCACATCCACAACTGGTAACTATTTTGAAGAGAGCTCATCCTGAGGGAGGGGGGGGGGGGAGAAAAAAAAGATTGAAACTCTTCTTCTTCTCTTTCATCTTGTACCTCAGCGAAGTGTCAGGGGAAGATGTAACATTCGTCGATGAGCTCTGTAAGACTGTTCTTAATGCCATCACTCCATGTTTTCCAAAATCTTCCACTCGCTCAATACCCGTTGTAACTTTTTAGTGTGGCTCGCTGTGGCAGATAGTACCAGGGCATTCTTGTTAGGTGTCAAAACCACTTCATTTGTCGTTCTTTGGTGACTTGTAAGACTGGCTTTATTCCTAGCATTGAATGTCAATCATCCTTAAATTTATTTGCTTCCTAACTGCATCAGTCTAATATGGATGAACTAATACTTGCCTATAGCTGTGTGTGTGTGTGCGCGCGCAAGCGTGTGTGTCTGTGTGTGTGTGTGTGTGTGTGTTTGGGAGGTGGCGGGCTATAAGACACACGTCTGACGAAGAAGCAAGATTCGCCTTGAAAATGTCAAACTCATTACTGTTGAACTATTCGTTTCTAGTTACACACACACACACACATATATATATATATATATATATATATATATATATATATATATATATATATTATAACAACGTATATTTGTGTTTTTTCCTTCAATAACTATATCGTTCTATTGGTTTTTCTTAGTGGTTACCAAAATCTGCTTTGGTACTGTAGGTGTCGGGAGGCGGGGGGGGGGGGCATAACAACATAAAACCCCCTACCAGTTTGACCCAGCCTAAAATTGGTAACAAGAAGTAGGGGTAGACGGTGTCATCTAATCTCCCCCCCCCCCCCCCACCCCCCCCCCACCCCACCCCCCCCCCACCCCCAAAGCTTCAGATGGAAATATAATTTTGGCATAATTTTGACTTTCACAATCTTTGTCATTTAACAAGTGAAATTGTTCTTGTTCAAATTGCACATGTGAATACCGTAGGGTTCAGCCAATCGGTTGACAGTTCTTTTGCACCTGGGTCATGGATAGCTTATATGTCTACGGGCTTTCCGATCAACTAATAAAAATGCGCAATCGGGTAACTATTTGTCAGCTTTTTTTTTTTTTTTTTCCAACAGGAAATCGCTTTTTGAATTCTATGCATTTCTTTTCTTTTCTTTTCTTTCTTTCTTTCTGGTTTATAAATATATGAGTCTGCCATCGATTAATCAAAGAGCCCACTTTCATGAAACCCATTCTTTCCTTTTTTTTTTTTTTTTTACTTTGCCTAATAGCCCATATTGACAAGCAAATTGTCACTCTGTTTTTCGTCAACGTCCTAAATTCCGTAAAATTTATACCCCCTGTCCCCCTTTTTTCTCCCCAACGACGATCCAGAAAGTTTTCCCTAAACTCACATTCACACCACAGACATTAAATGCACGATCAATACTTGTACAGTGGGGAAAAAAATAGCAAACAATCTCTAGACAATTTGTCTTGGTGAACGTCATGATGGTCAAATTTGTTACATTTGTGTCATATGGAGAAAAAACATCGATAATAGAAAGTTCTAAATAAAAACATTTCTTTGTAAGCTAGGAAAGATGTAAATAAGAGATCTGTATAGACTTTTAGTCAGTGTTTTGGGTATTTGTTAGCATTTGGGATAAACTATATATATATATATATATATATATATATATATATATATATATATATATATATATATATATATATATATATATATATGCATGTTGTTGTTGTTGGTGTTGTTATCGATCCAGCGGCGCATGAGCTTTCGCCCTTTGGCCCAATGCCATGTAGTGGAATTTGCATGTTTTCACAAGCTGTTCTTTTCCTCATGATTAAAAGTCCACCTCTCTTTCCTCCCAGTGTTGAATATCTTAAAGAACCTCTACAGACCTCCTGTGGAATTAGTCTTTTAATGTATGGATTTTCTGGCTGTAATATTTGATCCCATTAAACTGTCACCACGTCAGCTTTATTATTAAGTAGTTCATCGCCCAAAGGAGCGGCAGCAGTTAATATGTCAGCCGGCTCCTTACCCCATACACCTGAATATCCTGGGCAGCAATTATGTATGTATGTATGTATGTATGTATGTATGTATGTATGTATGTATGTATGTATGTATGTATGTATGTATGTATGTATGTATGTATGTATGTATGGATGGATGGATGGATGGATGGATGGATGGATGGATGGATGGATGGATGGATGGATGGATGGATGGATGGATGGATGGATGGATGGATGGATGGATGGATGGATGGATGGATGGATGGATGGATGGATGGATGGATGGATGGATGGATGGATGGATGGATGGATGGATGGATGGATGGATGGATGGATGGATGGATGGATGGATGTATGTATGTATGTATGTATGTATGTATGTATGTATGTATGTATGTATGTATGTATGTATGTATGTATGTATGTATACATACATACATACATACATACATACATACATACATACGAACATGCACACACACATACATACATGCATGCATGCATGCATGCATGCATGCATGCATGCATGCATGCATGCATGCATGCATGCATGCATGCATGCATGCATGCATGTATGTATGTATGTATGTATGTATGTATGTATGTATGTATGTATGTATGTATGTATGTATGTATGTATGTATGTATGTATGTATGTATGTATGTATGTATGTATGTATGTATGTATGTATGTATGTATGTATGTATGTATGTATGTATGTATGTATGTATGTATGTATGTATGTATGTATGTATGTATGTATGTATGTATGTATGTATGTATGTATGTATGTATGTATGTATGTATGTATGTATGTATGTATGTATGTATGTATGTGTGTGTGCATGTTCGTATGTATGTATGTATGTATGTATGTATGTATGTATGTATGTATGTATGTGTGTGTGCATGTTCGTATGTATGTAGATGCATGTGTGTACTGGGTGCCTATGTGTTTGTGTGTAAGTGAGTGATTTGGCTTGTTTGTGTATGTGGATGTATGTGTTCGCGCGTGAGCGTGCGCACATATTTTACCACCCATGCTTTTGTTTTTGACTTTATATATATAATATGCATATTATTACATAAATCTAACATACTTCATTGATGAAATACAACTGCTGTGCGAAAGATGGAAGTTTGGAAGGGCCGAATGTAAGACAGGCCTGCGTGCCTAATTTGTACCCCTTTGAAAAAAAAGTTCGTTCTATCTATCTATCTATCTATCTATCTATCTATCTATCTATCTATCTATCTATCTATCTATCTATCTATCTATCTATCTATCTATCTATCTATCTATCTATCGATCAGCATGCCTGTCTACCGGCCTGCCTGTCTGTCTGTTGGTATTTGTTTGCTAGCACAGGCACCACTTTTATTCCATGCGGATGGACTGATGTCATCCCCAAAACCCAATCCTGGTTACGCTTTATTGGCCAACCCCTACCTCCCTCTTTAGACACTCAGTGTACGCTGTTGTGCCTGTTAGCGTCTACTCCGTCCATTTCCCAGACATACTGACCCCATTTTTTCGCTCCCCATTGGTGATATATAGGCTAGTCCTAGTCATCGTCTTGAACAAAGTTTTTTCACCAGGGGCACAGATGAGTATCATTTATTTTGTACATTAGAGTCCCATGTAGTCACTTCATAGTTAGAGCATATTTGTGTATGTGTACTGTGTAGTTCATTATGTGCTGATGAAGGCTAATCGCCGCAACGTGCTTTATTTGTTTATTGTGATCGATTTTGTAAAGCTAATATAAACTATTTGTTCTTTCTTACCAACTTTTTCTCTTCCCTATAATTTTCTCCCATTTTTAAAACCCTTGTGGGATGCAATATTTCGTTATTTTAAAGCCCCACCCTGGCTGTTGCCGGGGGCCGCAATGTAGCCTGAGGTTGAACGCGGTTTCCGGGACCTCTCCACGAATGATCCTCATCCACATGGTGGCACTTTGTGTCAGAGGGTGTTAATCGCTCTATGTGATGTCCTCGTGGGGTAAAAAATTTACTTACTCGAGAATATGAAAGTGCAGAAGCGGGACAGGTGGCGAGAGACATCTTTTTTTTTAAAACTCAGACCTTGATGAGAGTGACGTTCTGCAAAGGACCTGATACACGATGATGATAAGTGTTGTTGAGGATGTCAAGAGTAGTTATAAGTAGACATCACGGACGAACAAGATGACGTCATCATGACTGTTTAAATATGGTCGTCCCACTTTTTGACACACAGAAGACGAGTAGTGTTCTGTTATCAGTGCTTTGGTTTTAAAATTATTATTACTACTGCTAGTGTTGTTATTATAATTATTATCATAATTATTATTTTAATTAGTTAAGTGAGTGACTCTCAACCTTCCTAATGCGGTGACCCTTTAATACAGTTCCTCACGTTCAGGCTACACAAAACCACAAAATTTTCTACGTTGCTGAATATGTGTCCTTCCATGGTTTTAGGCGACCCCTGTGAAAGGGTCGTTCGACCCAGAAAGGGTCCCGACCCACAGGTTAAAACAGCTGAATTTAGTGGTGAAACCTATAGAAATTCATTGGCCAATTAAGGCATAGTCTGGCAATGCATGTCTGTAGGTCCAGAAAGTGATTAAATGGATTATGAAATCTCAGAATTGCGTGACCCGAGGGACAGACTGCTGGGGTGGTCGGTTTTGGGGGACATGTTATAGGAAGAAACAAAGTTTAAAAGTCTGTTATATCATGATTGATGAGGCAAACATAACAAAATCAAAGAGATTCCCATACATAGATGACTCACATGTTTGATCAGAGGCTGGCAGTCGTTTCAAACGAAGAGTTGCCGTCCTCGCAAATAACCACTATACATGATAACGGCAACTATACTGGGAAAATGTAAGAACTGAACAGAAAATTATTAACACAAAATTATTACCTGTAACTTTTTTTTTTTTTTTTTTTGGCATATTTATCTTTCAATTTTTTTTTTTCCAGATCTAGTGAGATTAAAGACGTCGATGTTACAGTTACCTTTCAGAATATTCCATTAGTGGATGCCATAAACGATGTTAAAATATTAATAAGCAACGAGGTTTTGTTCTATTTCTTGATGGTTACCTATTGGGGACCTGGACAGTGTGTTAACATTTTGGGTATTATTGTTAACATCCTGAACATAATCACCTTTCTTCGTCAAGGAGTTAATAATGCCGTTATCACGAGTCTTCTTTGTCTAGCCATATCAGTTTTGGGATCCATCGTCTTCACCTTGTTGTTTGACTTAAGAAACTGGTACTCGCGGCATGGATAGATTTAAGGAAAGCTTTTGATAAGGAGGGGCTTTTAAAGAAATTGAGAAACTATAAAATAAATGGAAAAATGTACAATTGGATTAAAGCATATCTACACAACAGAAGAGCCCGGGTACAGGTAGATGGTTTTAAAAGTAAAAAAGTTCTACTGCGACAAGGCCTCCCTCAAGGGGGTGTCCTGTCGCCCACACTTTTCCTCTTATTCATCAACGACCTGGTTGCTGAGATACCAAAAGGAATCAAAATGGCAATGTATGCCGACGACCCGGTACTGTGGTGCACCAATAAATATGCAACAATAGCCATAAAAACACTACAGCGGGCTACAAATGCACTTGAGGCATGGGCCAATAGATGGTGTGTCAGCATCAACACAGACAAATGTAGCACCACACTCTTCACCCTCTCCCCAAAGCAAAAAGCGGGCATCATCAAAATAAACGGAATACCCCTAAGAGATGATACAGAGCCCACATACCTCGGAGTCACATTTGATGACAGGTTGACATGGAGAAAACATATCAACAAGGCAGCAACCAAAGCCAGGAGAAAGACAGCTATACTTAGAAAACTAAGTGGAACCACATGGGGAGCCGATGGGAAAATACTCAATAAAGTATACAAGCAGAGCATACTCCCACACTTAGAATATTGGTCAACTGCATGGTATTGAGCATATAGTACCACATTAAAGGAGTCCGACAAAGTGCAAAATCAAGCGCTCAGAGTCATCACAGGAGGGATGTAATAAACCCCCATATTAGAAATGGAGAAAGCTGGGAAAATACAGGCACTGAGAGAACGCAGATACAAAGTTGCAAATACAAGCTGAAAAGTTCCTCAGTATGCCAAATCCCTCGATAGAAAATAGATTTAAGAACCTAGCCTTGGGACGGTTAAAAAGAAGCAGCTTTATACACCAAGCAAAAAGAATATGTAGACAAACCCCTGACCTTCCAGAAATTGGTTGCCCACTTAAAAGTATTCCGGAACAAACCACATGGAGAGAACAATGCAAACTAACAGTACAAATCCAAAAAAATGTGAAAGGGATATTTGACAAGAAAGAGCAAGATAGTGTACAACGCAGAATGGCCACCCTCAGTTATATTGATGAAGAATACCCACAAGAACAATGGGTCAGAGTCTATACAGATGGGTCCGCAGAAAGTGCAGTTAGAAATGGTGGTGCTGGAGCATGGCCAAACTTTAGTTACAGGCCTAGCTACAGACGTCATCAGCGGGACGTGACGTCACCGCCGCTGGCTAACGTTATGTTACTTTTTCACTCAGACAGTATCTGTTTTTTTTTTTTTTTTGTTCCAGGCCGTCCCCTGAGTACTAGCCCACAAAAAGTATAGCAGTAAGCTCATGGCTATTCAACAGTCAGCCCGCGGACCAAATTTGGCCTGCTGAGGCCTAGCGAGTGGCCCGCGGATCACTGCTGGTTGCAATGAAATAATACTTTTTTTAAGCTGGGACTTGGACTGCTGGCCCATAACGATCCCTAATTTTACAATGTTTGCTTCAGAAATCACAACAGAAACTATTCACATATTCACAATATGACTTAGAAACAGAAAGCACAACAGAAACTACTTACCACGTAGCTGTCCAAATTGAAGTTACATAATCCGTGAAATCCATTACTGGGTGAATTTGGTCAGTTTTCTTTTCTTAGATGATTTATCCAGCAAGGATGTGTCGGTTTTGATTTTGCGGTAGTTATTTAGGAAAACATTTGCCAGAGATGGCAGCGCTTTGGAAGCAATGTTTATTTTAGAAGAACCCTCAGCACAGACACCACCTATTTCATCCTTGAAATATGTGTGTAAACTGCATGAAACAATATGCATAAGCAATTTTTTGTGATGTTTGCAGGCTAGAAATTGTGTTTCCAACTCAGCTGATATAAGCTTCTGCATAGCTGCATATGTTAGAAAGGTTATTAAATTTATAAATTTTGAAGGGTATTTCAAACCTCCACGGTCAAGCAGCTGTATATAGTCTGTTGACATTGCACCTGAGTCAACATCATTTGATAATGGCCTGTCCATCTGCAATAAAGTCTTGCAGGCAGCACACCTAATTTTTTTGTTCAGCTTACTTGAGACAAATCCAGCAATATACACCAGTGACTCCTCTGAACCTTCCGAAACCAATAATTCACACTCATTTGGGTTTATTTGAAAAAAAAAACCTTGTTCACGTCCAGGTGAACAGCATCAGTCATTATGTCATCCCCAGTTTCATCTTCTTTGCTGCTAAGAAACTCTGAGAGGTCACGGATAGAAAAATCTCCATAAGTTGATGAGGACATACTTAACAGTGAGTAAACTTTAAGTTTATTTTCTGCTTCTAAAACTTGCTGCACAGATACTAGGTAGTTTGCTCCTGACAACTGCCGATATTCACCAAACCGAGCTTCTAAGTTGTCAGTCTGTAACTTTCCAAGAAGTATAAAACTGGCTTCTGTGGTTGCAAATAGATATTTGATTAGAGAAAGCACTGCGGTCACTGTATACAGCAGTGCACTGTGTGTTTCCTTGGTCAGTTTTCC
This sequence comes from Candidula unifasciata, assembly GCA_905116865.2. NCBI lineage: Eukaryota > Metazoa > Mollusca > Gastropoda > Stylommatophora > Geomitridae > Candidula > Candidula unifasciata. Next base: position 174,152 of record CAJHNH020000439.1, on the reverse strand, counting down.
TTGACAGCCAGGCAGCTTGTCCCATTTTCTTAGCCATTCAGCAAACTGTTCAAGATAATGCACTTGTTCATCATCATTTGACAATACAGGATTTGAGAATGAGTTCAGTGTCTTTTTACCTACAAATTTACTTTTTACATTAACAATATGCCACCATCTAAGGATGGCTTCAATAAAATCTGCTGTTTCATTACTGCCTACTAGACGCAGAGCAGCAACATTGTATTCATTAAAAATTGCCAAGGCAAGAGGAACATTCTGTCTGTCCATGCTGGAGGGATAGATGGCTTTGTGGGAAAGTTTAGGTGCCAGTTTTGCAATATTCTTTTGCTCACTATAAATCAGTTTCTTTAAATGAGAAAAGTTAGCTTCTGCAGCTCTATCAGTATCACAGGCGTTTAGCATTTGTCCAGTTATTAAAGGATAAGTAAATGTCTGGTTAGTGTCCTTCTGGTTGATCCAGTTCCTCCACATGCATTTTAGCAAGTGCACAGAATCATGCAGTAAAAATATTTTTTTATTAGCAAAATCTGGGTTCTCAATAAAAGTTTGGCTTGGTTTCAGGAGATCACTGTATACTCTTCGATTGACAGCACTATTATCTGCAATTACAGCAACCACTGTGAAACCACACTGCTGTACAAAGTGGATACAGTGGAGTAATTTCAAACGTAGATCCTGAGATGTCATTCTGTTCACAGGTGAAAGTTCTATAATTTCCTGGTAGCTTCCAAAAACTGAAGATAAGAGGAAAGCCTGCACTGTTGTTGCTGCTTCTTTTGCATTGTCTGCATTGCCAAATATTTTGCCCCCAGAGTAAGTAATTGCAGATTTAACATATATTTCATCCATCTGAACTACTACAATCTTTTCTAGCTCTGTCAGTTTGTCTTGTTTCAATTTCAAGTACTGTGAAATGCTGCCAGTATGAGTAGACAATGACAACTGTGAAGTTAAATTGTGCAGTGTTCTTTGATGAGGCAGGCACAACATACGAGATTTTCTTATAAACCGGTAGCATGCTGGAGATTTAATGAACAGCATGAAAGCGAAACATAATGTGCTACAACTGTAACGCCTTCTGTTTTTTAACACGGTTAAAAGTTGCAGCTGCTCTGCAAGAAAGTTTACTTGTGTGTCAGTTACTTCATCAGCTGTCCCATTAGGAGTCCACTGTTGCTCTGCAGCACTCTTCAAAATACTTCCTGCTTCTTCCACTAAATCTGTGAAGCTATTTTGGCTATGAATTTTACTATAATCCCAGGCATTGTAATGAATTACAAGATTTTCAAGCTGTGACCATCTCACAAGTTTATTGTTGTCTACAATCCATTTAAGGTCTTTGTCTTTAACTTTTTTATTTTGAACAAAGACTTGTATAGTCATATCAAGTAACACCTTTATGCTGACACCTATGGATGGTGCAGAGTCTGACTGTATGGTAATGACATACAAAACAATACATGCTAAAGCTCCATCTACAGAAGTGTATTTCCAATTTTTTTCAAAGTGTCCTTTCAGTTTGTTTCCTATCTGTGACTCCAGATCTTGGAAATCTGTAATGATATCTGAGGACAGCCAATCATTTACTTTTCGATCGTAATTACGATTAATATGTGATACACGTTCCTCTGGAGTTTTGCGAGAGGCTGGTACTTTCACCGATAAATAGGATGGAAGATCTGGAAAGATAGTTGGATAAGCATCTTTTTTTTAAAGCGGGATTCTTTCTTGGGAGTATATGCTCGATTCCAGATTTGTCTGTATATTTATCAGACACAATAATATCTGACGTACGAAAATGTTTTATACATACTACACTGGTTTTCCCAGGAGTCCAATTTTTCCGTGGAATATGTTTCAGCCATTTGTCTCTTAAAAGAGAATTCAAAGGGAATCTGAAGCAACTTACATATCCACTAGAAAGGTCATAATTTGACCGATACTCGGGTACAGAACATTTAGCAGGCATAGTTCCTCGAAAACCAACACACTGACGATAAATCCAACGTAAATTGCAGAAATTGCTTACTAAATCTACTCCCTGAAATACCGCTTTTAGGTGAATCAGACGTGAAAATTAAACCACATTAAAACTTTCACAAGAAAAATAAAACCGAACACACACTGATACAACCATTTTGTTTGCCTCCGGAAGTGACGTCACCAGTCGAGTTTCAGGGCCTGTAATTTTCGAAGGCGTCGGCTGGAGTGTACATCGAATTCCCAGATGGTACTAGGCATAAGTCCAGCGTACCAACCGGGAAGTACTGCCATAACTATGAAGCAGAAACTCAGACTATCAAGAAAGCAACAGAGAAACTGCTAATATCAATCTTGGCTCACAGTATGTGGTAATGCTGACAGATGCTAAATCAGTATTTGAAGCACTCCAGTCTAGGAAACTACCAGAATTGCAAGCAATGCTGACACAACTCAGCCTTCAGCGAAGAGTCGTAATGCAGTGGATACAGTCTCATTGTGGAGTGCCTGGAAATGAGAAAGCTGATCAACTGGCAGGGGAAGGTGTGACAAAAGAGCACCCGGATGTACCAGTCATATACCACCATAAGAAAAGAATCATTAAATTGATCAGGAAACCACCAGCCCCAGCACAAGACGACTATTTTATTATGGACAGACCAGAACAAGTCATTATCCTCCGCCTCAGAACAGGGCACAACCGATAACGTAACCACATGTACCACAATTCAAGATAGGTGTATCAGCCATGTGCACCTGTGGAAATGTGCCCCAGACAGGAGAGCATGTACTTCAGGACTGCACCGAATTTGACACATTGGGGCAAACCTTTTGGCCAGAAAGAACAACAGTGGAACGTGAACTCTATGGACCACTGAATAACGACAGTGACATTTATACAAGAGACAAAACTGCTGATATAGACAACTTATTTTAGGCGAACGAAAGAAGAAGAAGAAGAATAAGTCTGGTAGTCTAGTAGTCTGGTAGTCTTAGTTTCAGCTTCATAGCAAACGGGTCACCCCATCTTTGCTCCGCTCCTGTGCCAACGAAAAACACACAGAATCTTTATCACAGTATTAGAATTGCAGTTCATCATTGATGGTAGCAGTAGTCGCCAACAGATCAGCAGTTGCCCACGCGATCAATTTTAATCACATACGGGCACCACAACACTGCACGACAGGCATCTCGCCATTTTCTGAATCTACAATTCACACCAACACATTGGTCACAGTCGAAAAAACATCCCAAAAGAAGAAGCGAAGTATTCTAGGATCTCTGCGCAGAAGAACTCCTGTCTTTTCTTCACTTACCTGTTTTTGCTGTTTAGGGGGAACTATTACATTTTGTCATAACCACAATTTTCCTTTATCTCCCCTACTTCTGTGTTTTTCATGCTTCTTTCTTCCCGCTAGCACACTTATATGCCCTGTACACCTGAAGGCGTGAAAGGGGACATTTCTCTTTTTGTGGGTGGTTTCCCCGATACTTCTGCGGTCCATATTCTGCGTGGTCGACATCTGGTACCACTGTATTTGAATAAGATTGCTATGTGTGGTACCCCGTCTGGTGCCTTGTTACATAGCCAAACCATTGACGATCTGTTATATACTGATAATGTTGCAATATTTGCATTGTTCGGTCAACACATCCGTCTTCTGCGGGCATTTGTTGGCCGGGTTAGCCTTTCCGGTTTAACATTGAATTGATTCCGTGACTATTTTTTTTTTTTCTGTCTTCTAAAGGCAATGTCCATATTTGACACTGATAGCACAGCGTTGTTGTTGTTGTTGTTATCGATCCAGCGGCGCATGAGCTTTCGCCCTTTGGCCCAATGCCATGTAGTGGAATTTGCATGTTTTCACAAGCTGTTCTTTTCCTCCGTACAAGGTGTTCCACTTGTCTGGTCTCGGAGGGAGTAGCGTTCTTCTTGTCTCACTGAGTTTTGGGCACTCAAAGAGATGGTGTTCAACAGTTTCGTAGGGGTAGTTACATAGCTGGCACTCTGGGGAGTGTTGTGGCTGTATTCTGTTTAGGTGTCCATTGAGTGGAGCATGTTGCGTTCTAAGTCTGAAGATGGTGGCCTGGTCCCTTCTTGTTAGATGGTTAATGCTGTCATTAGGATCAGGGCCAGACATATGTCTATAAACCTCTCTTCCAGTGTCTCCCATGGCCCATCTGTTCAACCAAGTCTCTTTGTTTATAGCTCTTATCAGTGTTTTTGCTGTCTGGAGGGTTGTCGCTGTAGGTGGTTGTTCTTGTATTGCTCCTTTCTTTGCCAATCTGTCAGCTCTGTCATTACCTGGTGTGCCGGAGTGACCTGGAATCCACTGCATCACTATTCTGATGTTGTATGAGGTAATAAGCTGATCGGCATCCAGGATTATCTTGGCTATGTCAGTTCTGCAGCGTTCATTGCCCTCCAGAGCTTGAAGGGCAGACATTGAATCTGTGAAGATGACAATATTTTGGACCTTTGAGGGGTAAACATCCATTACAGTCTTTAGGTGGTATACTGCTGTTTCCAGTGCAATTATTTCAGCTTCATAGTTTGAACAGAATTCCCCGCATGCATCAAAAATCTCTTCAACAGATCCATCGGGATAACCTATGTAGATTCCGTAACCTGCTTTAATGGTAGCTTTAAATGCTGATCCATCAGTATAGACATGTATCCATTCTTGGGGGTAAGAATCAACGGTCTTTAGTGATCAGTTCATAAGAGCGATTGGGTCGGACTGTTTGGTTTCCTCGCCTACCAATTTAGTTTGAGAGACTTCTGGAGCTTTAAAGCGAGCATGTGGTGGTAGGTTTTTTGCAACATTCTGAATTCCTTGACGTCTTTCTGGGAGGTGGTATCTGTCCTGAATTTCATTAACACAGTGTAAAACCGATTTGTGCTTTATTCTTTGTTTGGGTTCCCAGTTTTCTACAAGATGTCTATTAGGATGGTTACGATTTTTCCTAACGCATCTTTCATAAATTTCTAAAGTGGCTTTTTCTCTCCGCAACCCGAGGGGTTCCACATTTGTATGGATTTCACATGCAGCAGTTGGTGTAGACTGCATAGCTCCGCAGATTAATCGGAGGGCATTATTTTGTACTCTGTCAAGAGTCTCTACGTTAGTTTTGGAACAAGTTGTAAGCAGTGAGTTGTTGTACTCTATCACAGAGCGAACATATCCTAGGTATAAGCCCCTCAGAGTTTCCTTGTCTGATCCCCATGATGTACCTGCAAGTCTCTTTAATAACTGTAACCGCCTCAATGCCTTATTCCTGATGTTTTCAAAATGGTTCTTGAGGCTGAGCTGCGGGTCAAGTGAGACTCCAAGGTATGTGGGATGCTCTTCTTTCATCACTTGGTGTTTGTCTAACCTCAGGTTAATATTCTTCCTTGCTACTTGGTGGCTTTTGGTAAAGATTGTGTAGACCGTCTTTGCACAGTTAATCTTGAGTTTCCATATTTGGCAGTAATCATGCAGTCTTCTAAGGTCTCCATTCAGTCTTTGGGCTCCACTTTCCACATATTCATGACTCTGCCATATTGCTAGGTCATCAGCGTACAAGGCTTTTTCGGCCTTGATTTGTTCTGGCAGGTCATTGATAAAGATTAGGAATAGTGTACAGCTCAATGATGAGCCTTGTGGCAAGCCCTCCTCCAAGACTTCTTTAGAAGAGATTGCGTTGTGCATCTTAGTCTGGATTGTTCTATCTATCAGGAAGTATTTCACCCAGTTATACAATCTGCCATGTATTCCTATGCTCATCATCTTCATCAGGAGACCTTTTCTCCATACTCTGTCATAGGCCTGCTGGAGATCGACAAAGACTGCCACTGTGTGTTTCTTATTCTGGAAGCCATCATGTATTCTTTGTGTCAGTCTGAACAGCTGGTCTTCTGTGCAGCTGTTGGTTCTGAAGCCTGCCTGTTCATGGCATAGAACACCAGAACTCTCAAGGAACCAATATAAGCGCCTGTTTATCATTCTTTCTGCAACTTTGCCCAAGCATGATGTTAAGGATATCGGGCGGTAGCTTTTGGGGTCATCTGGAGGCTTTTTGGTTTTAAGGATGGGGACGATATATGCATTCCTCCATGCCCTTGGAAGTTTGCTTGACCTCCAAGTTTTATTAATAAGCCTGAGAACTACTTCTCTCCCAGACCGGCCAAGATGTAGCAGCATTTCGTTGTGGATCTTATCTGGGCCTGGAGATTTTCTAGGTTTTAATTTCTTCAGGGCTTGCTCTAGTTCATCCATGCTAAATTCATTTTCAAAAAGGGAGTCGCTGGCTGTTGGAGCTCTCTCTTGTTTCTTCAACTGAGAGAGCTGTGTTCTATTGAGTTCTGACAGCTTACCTGCTCTGTTAACTGAGGCAAAATAATGATTGAAATGTTCTGCTTTCTTCTTGTCTTCAGTGATTGTCTTACTCCCATCTGTCACTGGTTTTGGGTTCACCCTTCTACTTTCTCCGGAGAGGTTTTTAACTAAAGTCCATGCTTTATTTCCATTCTGTCTAAGGTCTAAGTTGGAGCAAGTTTCTGTCCATTTATCTCTTTTAGCCTTATTAACTACAAGCTTTACTCTGGCACATGCTTTATTGTATTGGATCTTTGCTTCTGTTGAACGTGCAGTTTCGAGAAATATTCTTGCTTTATTCCTTTCAGATATAGTATTTTGAATTTCTTGATTCCAAAAAGGTTTATATGCCTTCCGGCTGCCCCTTGGGATGGCTTTCGACGCTGCATTCAGGATTGCTTGTGTTATGTCTTCACAAAAAGTTTCCACACAGCTGTTGTCAATTCTTCCCAGGAGGCAGTCAGATGTTTCCTGAAATAGTTTCCAGTTTGCTTTTCGGAAATTCCAACGGGTTCTCTGCTTGAAGCGTAATTTAGGGGTGGTGCTTACAGTTGTGAGTATAGGTTTGTGGTCACTTCCTATGTCGTCCAGGACTTGGGGATAGCTTGCGTCTGCTAAGTCGGATGAGCAGATGGTCAGGTCTGGTCTACTGAGAGATAGGTGGGCCCTGTGTAACAGTGTAGGTGTAGACTCTGTGTCCTGCAGCACTAATAGGTTAGTTGTTTCACAAGTATCTTCGATGTACTTCCCTGTGCTATTGTGCTCTTTAAGTGCTCCTATTCACGTGCTAGCACTTCAGTCAGCAGGTACTTTATAGAACGTCGTTCTCCTCTTGGCACGCTTGAGAGTATCTCTTTCTCTAGCAAATTCTCCAGTTCTTAGCCAGTATATTTGGCACAAAGAAACCAGACTACAATTATAACCGATACTGCTCGAAGTAGGTTGAACGTGGTCTATTTTTTGTTTTGTTTTTCATAAATGGATGGATGGATGAATGCGCCAGGCCTATGTGCTTTCATAGTCAATGTATCTTTATTATCCTTATCTACGTTTGTGGATTTCTGCCTTTGTCTCCTCGAAACTGCATCCTCCATCGCCTTCTCTCCAAGCCACAGAATGTTGAACTAAGAATCGACATCACAACACTTGAGTCACTCTCTTAAGCGCTCTGTCTCCATCTACAGCAGCAAGCGAAGAGTTCCAATTCCGATGTCTAATTCACCATGACGTTTAACATGACCAAAATAGTTCAGTTTTCTGGGACAGGATTCCCTGTATATGAAATTGTTAGTATTCGCCTACAGATAACAGACACTGAGAAAAGTTACTCAAAATATGAAAAGCACTTAATCCCTTTGCAAATTTAAAATTATCAATGTATTCCAAATTTAGATAAACCGTCAGATATAAGAAATGGGAATAGAGAAGAGATGTACATAGTGCTTTTGTGGATTTTAAAAAGGCCTATGACAGGATACATAGAAACAGTCTATGGAATGCTATGAAAGAATGTGGATTACCAAAGAAGTTAATTACTATGACCAAACTATGTATGGAAGACCCTTATAATGTATTAACAAATATCTGGTTTAAAGCAGGGGGATGCTTTGTCCCCACTTCTGTTCAACTTGGCCCTGGAGAAAATTATAAGAAAATTGAAACACGAGTACGAGTATTATAGAAGAAATTACCATAATACTTGGTAATGCAGATGACATTGATATCGCTGGAGAAAAAGAACCAGAGACTGTAAAAGCACTCACTCTCTTAAAAGAAGTAGCTCACAAAATGGGAAGAGGTTATCAATCAAGATAAGACAGAATACACGATAATAACAAGATAAGGAAAGGATATAAACTCCGGCTACATACAATTCGATAATATGAAAATCAAACGAACGAAAACATATAAGTCCTTGGTTGTAAACTTCAACTGCTCCAACATGCTGAAAGAAGAAACACAATCTTAAATACAATCTGGAAATAATATATACTATGCCCTTCAACATATGCTATTGGTGGGGAATGAACAGGCAGACAGACTGGCTGGATCTGCATCGCTGGGTGGTGAATTGATACATGACAAGGCCAATGGGATCAGAGTGATTTGAGAACAGGTAACGAAGTCAGAAGAGGAGCAAGATTATTATGGGTGGAGAGAATGATGCACCTGGGTGTGGCCAGAGGGTTCGGCCGGCACACTACGCTCAGAGGAAAGGCAAGACGGACATACAACCAGACGACGACTAGTACCATTAGTACTGGAACTGCCTGGCTGCTGAGGATGGCGACGGAGCGCGTTTGGACATGCCCCGAGGGCTGTGATGTCAGTTCTTGACAACTCAACATCTGCTAAAGTCAAAGTCTCTGTTTAGATTCCCCTCTCAACATATTTATCAGCGTCGTGCGGTTAATAGTGCCGGTCCTATGCTGGTTGACAAGACTTCGTTTGCGTCCGGTGTGCGTCTTATGCTTGGCTGTGCCGATCTTTACTCCCAGTTCTCGTATTCTTAGCAGTGATGTGGGCACATTGCTTCTAAAATCGTTGGAACGTCCTATCTCTCTAAGATCATTGACAATATCTGCGTGATCCATGGGTCGGCCATCTTCAATTAATGCGGCACCTGCCAGTCTATCAGCGCTTTCATTATCAACAATACCAGCATACTCTGAGACAAAAATAAAAGTAACTGCACACACAGGAGAGTTTTGCATTGACTCAACCCACTGTCTGCGTAGCCAGCCTGCCATGACCCGCGGGATCATGCTCAAAGAATCATTCAGCACACACACGCGGGAATAGTCCTGTGATTCTAGCCACATGAAAGCTTGTGTCACCGCCATCGCCATGCAGCTGGTAGTCATGGAGAAGGCACCGCTGGCTTTTTGAACTGTTCTGCCTGAAGAGCGAGCTGTAAATGCCCATGCACTCTTATGTTCTCGTATAACGGACCCGTCGGTAAAGATCAGCAAATCTGTCTCATCTGACTTGTCACTGATAAGCGCGCATACTTCAGCGTTGACAGCAGCGGGATTTTGCTGGTGACAACTCCTATCAAGCGTCACGAAACAGGAGAATGTGAGATTGGGTGCTTTAAACGCTGGTATCCACTCCTCACCTGGGTGGATATCTGTAAGACTGCAGACCTGCATAATGTTATCCTCTGCCCTACCCAGTCATGATTTGCCCCTTCTAAGTCTATTGTCCTTTTTCATGAAAAGCATGTGTTGCAAAGGGTGCTTCAAATCTAAACTTATCTTGAGGTATGTACGAGCCCTCCAGATCTTGATCCTCTAGTTCATGGTAGGGAAGTCAAGAAGGTACCTCATTGCTACACAAGAGGTGTCTCCAGTGCACCCCAGAATAATGCACATTGCTTCGTTTTGCACCTTCTCAAGTTTTTCAGTCTAAGTATGGCTGATAGTGAGGATGGCTAGAGCATATTCAATGGAAGAAAATACAAGTCCTTGGAATAGAAGCAGAAGAAGTCTCTGCTCAATGTTAGCGGCGGCCAGGACCCTCATTGCTAACAGGCCTTTGCGTGCTTTTGTTATAACATGGTCAACATGTTCTTAGAAGAACAGGCTGCGATCAAACCTCAATCTGAGGTATGTGATCAGATTTGTTCTCGTCAAAATTTCCTCGCTGTTTTTCACTGCTGTTAAGTCTGCCTTCACTATATGAGCGTTTTCCCCCCGTGTGGGTTCCGGGGTCCTATTATATGGAAAACAAGAATAGACCCACTGCCTGCCCAAAAGCATGACGTAAGAGTCGACTAACTGGGAGCTTCCTTCGAATTCGGAGTGGAACTGCCTGAGAGGCAAGGAACCAATAGTATGCACACAAATGAGTCAGATATGTCAAACGGATGCACACGCATCACTCAGGTTATGAAACAGGACTGCAGTCTAGAAGTGAACGAACAACCAGAACTTTCCGCCGGAGTTTACAGCCGGTGAACGCCAAGAAGAAGAAGGATAAGATATGAGTGTTCAAGGAGAACCACGTTATTGAGGCCTTCGAGTGTTGACATGAGTATTAGAATCTGCACACCAGGAGGAGATGCGATCAGTTTTACTCTGCACTTATTTGGCAATCTCTTGACGATCTCTTCCTTGTCGATATACCAAAACGTCATCAGCAAATGACAAGGTCCTGCCAATCCCGTGCAACTGCTGCTCAGTTATCAGCACTGTTTACACATTAAATAGAACTGGAGACAGTGGCGAACCTTGAGGCAATCCTGAACTGATGGTTATTTTGTCTGAGTATCGGTCACATACCGCTCCTGTCACGTGCCTGATTTAAGGATTTCTCCTTAAGAACCAACAGCACCCTGAAATAATAATGTTGAGTCGTTGGCTCGTATTGGTCTAAGGGATATCACGTGGCCAATATAAGCTCAACTTATTTCAGGATTAGGGCAACTCAAGCTTTGGCACTACAAAATATATAATCTTCCTAGGCACACTTGGCTGGACACCCCCACTACTATAAAAAGGTAGCTCCCAGGTTATGATAGTATACTATCATAGCCATGTTAACACAGATTACACTTATTACTCACACAAACATAAAAGCTAAACAGTTAGAATGGTGAAACAGGGACACACAAGTCAGCCATGAGAATTTCTGCATGTAATAAGTACATTATATATACATATATTACTGAATAGATCATCAAGAATGTTAAGTGAATGGATTTCATGAATCAATGACACAACCCAGATGTTGAAGCAGCCAGATGTAGTTCTTGGATATTACATGAGTTCACCATAGGAATCACAAGGATCTGTGGGAAGAGAGCATGTATGTAATTAAGAGATCACTTATTCCAGTTCGTAGGTCACTGCTCCCCTCAGTCCATGGTGATTTGACTGTGGTTGACTCAAAAGGTAGCTATGCTTCGATTTGATCTGGTACAAGCTGACTGTCTCCCAAGTGAGGACACAGGAACTGCATAGGAGCCCAACAAAGCTCTTGAAGACTGGTGCCCGCTGACTGTCTCACAGATGAGGATACAGGAAGTGCATAAGAGCCCAACAAAGCTCTCGAAGACTGATTCTCTGGATTGATGACGTAAGGGTCTGCAATTGTCCGCCAGTCCTGGAACTCACAAACAAGCTCTTGCCATGTTGAGGTAGTGGCAACAATAAACAGGACTTTTGGGTATACTTGGTGCCCAGAATGGTATTGGTTGGTGGTTGTTGGCTGGACTGTGATTCGTCTGTCTGCTCTCTAAGGAGGGATCATCCCAAGCTTAGGAATTCTTCAAAGATAAAACTGGTTCTTTGCATGCGCCACTTTTATTCATAGACTGTATACACGTCTTGACACTTTGGAGACCAGGCGAAAGAATGCCGCTCAAAACTAAGCTTCGCGTCTCCAGGAAAGAAGTCCCTGTATTCATGCCCAAGGAGTAAACAGGCTTACAGGAATAATTTCTGAATTAAACACCAGAAATCTTCAGCCCACAGTTGCAAGTTTGAAAATGAAGATATCTCAAAGCAACTAGAGGGTCTAGAAATGAATATTTCACCAGATAAAGGTATATTTCATTATAAGGGACTATATATCCCTCCGGACGGGTGTAAGTTTGAAATGTGACTGCCCGCTTAGGGAGTCAGCGTCGCGACTCGTCCATCGTATAGGGTTGGCTGTTCACTCCACGACAGTATCAACAACCACACCTTAGTATCACCCGTCTCTGAAGCACTCCTGCGGCTACCCTGTGAGTAATGAACCTTAAGACGAATCTTTGGACCTATTAAAGATGCAAACAGCGGAGAATAGAGAGTGAGAAGGAACAACGAAATTCATAAATCTGTTTTAATCACCACCGATCACTGGCATCATAAGAGCTAATAGATTGAAATGGCTGGGGTATGTTGTTCATCCATCACGAGTGATGAAGACCACTTTCATCCAAAGTAAAAGCCGGATGAAAGTGACTTGGGCACGGACTTGGATTTAAGTGAGGAATTCGTCGACCTCACTCTCTCGCCTATGTTCATCTTGATCCAATGGCAGGACAATGTCGAGACGATTGGAAATGGACCTAGGTGCAGTGAATGACCAAGTCGTCTTAAGTGCCCTGCCTTGCTCGAAGCTCTCCAAGGAGCCTGCTGGTAAACGCCTTATTGCACTTTGAACCAATAAGAGGTTTCATCCGCACAATCCGTGGAGTCCAGTATTTGCTTGCAGTGTAGACATATCCTAATCACCGATTGGTTTAGAACCAGGCTGGTTACCCTCTCCGGGTTTAGCCAGCCCGTCAAAGCTGTTGCCCGGAGAGTGGCCGCTATCGCATGCTTACAGCTGCTGGGAGCCACAGGAAAAAGCTGAGTGCCAGACCTAGCCCAATGGTGGTGAACTGTCCTAAGAAGGACATGACGGTCACCTCGCGAGAGGTACTACTAGTATCTGACACTCCAGATCCCCCGGCCGGGAAATAGGTCCAATGAGATAATGTCAGACGACAGTGAGGTAAAATCTGTATACACTAGAGACCTGAATGGTCGTAGACCACGAGGCCGACCAAGAAGACGATAGGGGATAATATCTAGACGACACACAAACACTTGATGTCACCAACTGGAGGGAGAAGGTCAGCGAGAGAGATGATTGGAGGCGGGTGATATCTGCAGAATGAACCTCAAGGCTCGGAATGCTGAAGAAAAAGTTAGAGATAAGACAAGCGCTCGAAGCAATAGGGAAATTATCCAATTTTAATTATTTCCTATTGTCCATATTTGGTTATTTCCATTTGTGCTTAGTCTGTTTCTTCTCAGGCGCGCAACTTTCATCCTTTCTGCAGTCACAGAATGGGACACACAGATATACAAGGGCGCCCCGTATTTTACCAACTATCTTGCAGTCCAGTGTGGGGTAGCAGTTTATGTTAAGGCTTCATTGTATTGTTTGGATGTTTATAATTATCGAGTGAGCGACGTTTAACCACACAACGAGCGGTTAATACCTGGTGACACAAAGTACCCCAATTCTAATGAGAATCCCCCAGGCGCAAGTCCCAGATACTCCGTTCAAACGTGAGGTTATATTAGAGGCTCAGGCTACGTTTGCGAAGTAATTGAAGTCCAGCGGGGAAAGTGCTTTAATTTAAAAAAAAATTATGTCCTGTTTTGGGATAGGTTACCCTATATTAAATATCTACGATGTACAGCCATAGATAAAAACTGGCTCTAATAAATTATTTCTGAAGCATTCCAGTAAAATGGCGATAAAACAACGAATTCAACGACGGCAGCCAGGGCGTCCTTTACCTTAAACCCTTCGGCGCAACTTCCTGTAGAGTGTTGACTAGAATCATGGCGACGGATTTCAAAATTGGCGATCTGGTGTGGTACGTGAAACCAACTTTACCCCTTTTAATATCTTGTATATTGACTTTAACCCCTTACCGTTAGCACGAAGTAACTGTTATTTCTATTATTTTGCAGGGCAAAGATGAAGGGGTTCCAGGCATGGCCAGGAAAGGTATGTTCATCTCAGACTTCTTTCTTGCTTTCTAGTCAGAAGAGTGCTAAAAAATTGTTGTTTTCTCAGATGAATCGCTTAGGAAGACAGTGGCGCCAACATACCAGCTCCCATTTAATAGCTTGTTTAGGGTAGTTTCCCACTTTATAGAATTCCATAATTTAAGTAACGTTGAGTAATGTTGGACAAAGGATTCGTATGCATACAGGGGTAAGGTAAAGATATTTAAACTTTAAGGTTTGGAACAATGTATGTGTATAGTGTATCAGTATCAAGTTTATCAACATCCTGGCTCAGGGGTAGTAACCCATGACAAGTGCTCCGTTCTTCTTCTAACTCCAGCGAGTCCGAAGAAGCTGTGCACAGTGCACGGGCTGTGTAGCATCCACAAGGATCCTGAAATACTTTCAATTCCAAATTTTGACAGGGCAGCACCATTAGGGTTAGGCTACTTTTTTCCATTTCCATCTGCAAATGCCCAACAATGCATACGGGCATATAAACTTACTACACAGAGACCAAGGAAAATAACTAGATTCCAAGTCCATGTTAAAAAATCCCAGCCCTTACCGGGGATTGAACCCGGAACCTCTAGCACTCGAGGCGGACACCATCCATGCCTTGAGACCACGCAGCCCTCTAAAGAAAGAACTGCGTTAAGAAAAAACCGCTTTCAGCTCGGGGATGTTCCCTAACCTAAAGTGCAACCGAGGATTCCAGTAGCAGCTTGATTACATGGTTAGATTAAACTAAATTTAGGAGCCAGTCTTGTTTTGTTTTTTCTCAGGAAGTTAAAGTTAGTAGTTGCGTATCTTTTACGTTACTGGATGTTGCATTACTAACATTTTTAGCGGTTGTGGTTGTTCTAGGCAAATGTTACGTTCAATAGTTTGCCTTTGTTTTCTTAACAGTCAGCTCTCAATACCACTTTCTGCACTAACACAAGACAGACCGTCCGTAGCTAATATTGAACCTAGCACCCTGGCATTACAAAGCGTGTTTGCAACACCTAAGCCACAGACCTGACTTTCAAAAAGAGTCAGCATATTTATTTGGAATTAGTTTAATCATAAAGGGAGTCATGAAACAAAGATAAAGGTAACACCTGAAAAACTTGAAATTTGAGGTGGCAGGTACAAAGTTTTATAGTATTAGTACCCTGTATTTAAGTACTACCACCGCCCCCTCCCGCACCAACCCCTTTTTTCTTCTCTCTTTAAAAAAATATATATATCCCTGGCTTATCTTGTATATAAATGACTTAGAATTGAATTGTGGAACATTAAGTTATTAACTTGTGTTATTCAGATGAGACAGTATTCAGTATTGATTGCAGTGCACGGTATATGCATAATTTATTTAATGGTTAAAATGACTGTAGAGATACAATTAAATTAAAGATATCTGAAGAAGACTAGTACTGAAATTAGTCCTACAGTTCCACTAAAGCACAACTTCCACAGGGAGCCAAACAGTAAGAATAAAATTAACAACAGGAAATCCACATAAGAATGTTAGGCTCTTCTTTCACTACCGGACGGTAGCTGGATGGCTTAGTGGGAGTTCTCTCCCTTGGCCGCATTGCAAACAGTGAGCAGAAAAGTCACAAATCAAATGACATACCTATCATCATACGGTTGTGTGTAGTGTTGCCTAGTCATCATACGGTTGCGTGAAGGGTTGCGTAGTCATCATACGGTTTGCGTCTAGGGTTACCTATCATCATACGGTTGCGTAGGGTTTGGGTTAGGGGTAGGTTTAGATGTGAAAATTTTGACGTAGAAGTTCCAAATACTGGCCGACAATCTGATGCTTGTGGGAGTGGCGCCACTGGAATTCTGCCAAATATGACGGCAATAGCGCGCGGCTGGTGTCCAATCGGTGGCGAATTGTCCGTGTCAGTAGCATCCACAGTCCGTCGACTGTTTGGGTGTGTATGTGACTGTGCACGATTATAGGGAACTCCGGCGTCAAAAGTGTCACATCTAACACTAAACTTAACCGTAACCCTAATCCTACCCCTAAATCGGCAAACCCCCCTCCCCCCCCCCCCCAAACCCCAGATACCCCTGCAGCGAAAAAAAAACCCAGATCTGGGGGACACAACCAAGCATTGGCAGCCCTAGTGTAGACCTCACTGTCTTCTTTGATTCGTGACTTTTTCGCTCCTTGTTTGCAATGCGGCCAAGGGAGAGAACTCCCACTAAGCCGCCCAGCTACCGTCCGGTAGTGAAAGGAGAGCCAAATGTTAACATAACATCTACAGGAAGTCCGATAGTAGAAATAAAATAAACAAGGGCAGTTGCACTAAAATAATACAGAACATCAAGAGCAACAGGAAAGAAATGAAGCCCAAACTACAGACCTACACGGTTTGTTGAGCAACAGAAGATCCTTACTGCTTACACATAATTATTAACCCCCCCCCCCCCCCCCCCCCCCCCCCCCAAAAAAAAAACCTGTTTCAGTCCAGGCACTAATTACTTCGCTTTATTCAGTTCCATGACTTGTTGCTGCAAATAGCAGCATTGTTTTCTTTTCACTGGTTGTGATTTCTCTCCGATTGTTCTGTTTCCTTTTTATGTTGTGGTATTTTATGTGCGTTTTTCCAACGCAAGATACTATATGTTTTTCATGAGAGCAGCATGTATTGTGGTTGTGCTTTATCAAGACAGGAAAAAGACCGATAGTTTTGGCAGCCTCGACCACCCTGCCTTCACAGTGTTTTGATCGCGTCAGCCCACTCAGGAAGACAGAATCTCGTTAGCAGGGGCTGCAACTGTCTAGAGAGCAAACTCGATAAAAGCTGTCCCTAAAAACAGAATGTGTTAATCATTTTGTTTTTTGTTGGCGAGGAATCGGCACATACTGTTAACTCAATGGCTATTCATTTTCATGAGTTCTACTTTGGTGAAAACCTTGTTTAGGTGAGGTAAAGTTGTGACAATAATTTGCTAGGCTTTTCTCCTAACCTGTATGCCAAACTATCAACTTCCTGAAAGATTAATTTTTGGGGACACTCCACTGTAAGAAAAGATCCCCAGGGAATGGGAAAATGCTATAAGGACTCCTAAAACTGCTGTTTACTTAAACTTTTGGCATTAATAAACATGCAAACAAGGCTAATGTTGCACAAGATGTTGTAATTGTATAGTTCTCAAGTATGGTGCATCAGCCTGGCAGGCAGGTAAGATTGCACTAGAAGAGAACCGGAGGCCAACTAGAAAGAACAGTGCAGTAAATTCCACCTCTGCTGTCGCTTCCATCTGTCATTTGCATTACTCAAGAACTTTCACAGCTCAAGTAAGACCCATCAGTCATCTGTACTCATGATTGACTTAATTACTTCTGAATTTCAGGTGGTCTTCATCAGTTGTGGTGGACAAACAACAACAATCACAAAGGACAGAAAGAACTAGGCTAAAATTAGGATACAATGAGAAAGTTAACACATGTTATTTTCCCAATCCCCCCGCAACCTATGCTGTAGTTACAGGAGAAAGACAAGAAGAAGATGGAACCAAAGAGTAACTTCGGGTGATCAGTTTTGTCATGAGAGCTCGTCTAACAGTATTAAAATGAAAATCGTAGAAGAAAATGCAGGAAGAAAAGTAGCGATAAATGTCAAGTCAAAAATAACTCTTAAAATCATGTATATGAACTACATTTTTTGTAATTATTCTTGCATGTTTGTGCTTTGTTGTTAGATTGTGGAGGTCAGAGACAACATCAAGAAGCCAGGTGGGAAGAAAAACTTCCAGTTTGTTTATTTCTATGGATCTGAGAACTAGTAAGTTATTATTCGTAGTTGGGCTTCTTTGTTCTTTTTATTTTGATTGTGGTTTCAAATGTTTAATTTATTGTTTGTTATTGGAAACATAGTTTCTATATCATTTTTATGTTTCCCCGTGTGGGTTCCGGGGTCCTATTATAGGGTAAACAAGAATAGGCCCACTGCCTACTCAAAAACAGGTCGTAAGAATCGACTAATTGGGAGCTTCCTTCGAAGTCGGAGTGCATCTGTCTGAGATGCTAAGAACCAACAGTCTGCACACAAATTAGACAGATCTGTCAAACGGATGCGCACGTAACACTCAGGTTCTGGAACAGAACTTTCAACCAGAGTTAACAGCTTGTGAACGCAAAGAAGAACAAGATTTTTATGTTTTTTAACTGCTTAAGATCTGTGTATTTGCAAAACTCCCTTGTTTCCTAAACAAGTTTTTAGATGATGGTGTGTGTATGTATATATATATATTCTGTTTTATTTCTTTTGTCACCCATCCCGCTTTTAAGTAAGTTATAGCCCTGTGTCATAGTTTTCTGTACTTCTGTTACACTTCTCAAGTCGCTTGAGTGATGAATTTGTTAATATTTGTGCAAGATTCAGCTGTGCTATCTATCGTCCTCTCACCTTTCCTCAAGTTTTTTTTTTTTTTTTTTTTTTTTTTGCCGTAGAAGGTCTCATACACAGTTATGTCTGGCTGCTTTTGATGGCCAAACCACTTTATTCTGTCTTTCAGTGAAATTTACACAAGGTTTTTCCAGTTATCACGACCATGTCCCTTCTTGAGTTGTAGGTGACTTTTTGGAGGCAGCATTTTCTTGCATGTAGTTTTCTGTTCTCCTGATTTACTCATTATCTACGTTTGGCACTGATAGCAAAAAAGTATTTTTGGTATTAACATCAACAAATGTAGATTTTAAAAAAAAGTGTGCTTAACATGAAAGGAACTTGTCTGCAGTGCATCCACTACTGGCTTCTTTGAGTATGTTACAGTGTGAAGCCACAATCTCCTCCATAGCACAACTCTCATACACGGCTGTCTGAAAACCACAAGCGATTCTAAGTTACTAATTATGAAAATCAAACTCTGGTATGTCGAAGATTGGATTGTGAAATGCTTTTTGTGTGTGTGTGTGTTACTACTGCTGGTATACCTCACAGCTTCAGGGCAGGAAGAGATTTCTGGAACTGGTCCTTCTGTTTACTTCAAATACAGTACTGTTTTAGTGCCTCCGATATTTCTGCTGTCCATCTTCTTTGGGCTCGATCTCTGGGTCTGTTACCGGTGTATCTGTATTACTGTTTTTTGTGGTGCCCTGTCTGTTGCCATACTTGTTACATGGCCAGACCATTTGATCTAGTGTCTACCGATGTTGTGAAATGATTTCACTACATAATTCATTGGCAATTTATGGTTCTCCACTGTGAAGTCTCTACGGACTAATGCCTCTACGCCGACCACAGGTCGCAAAACTCTGATTTAAAGCAATTATAGACAGTTCTAGATATTGTGTGTTCTATTATCTCTAGTGCTTGGATCCCAGAGGATAGTATCTACCGTTATGTGGAGTTCAAGAGCAAGTATGAAGCAAGTACCCGCATGCCTAAAGGTTTTAAAGAGGCTTTGGAGGCCATTGAGAATGAACATCAGGCAATTGTGGTGAGGTTACAGGTTGTTTGTTGTGTATGTTAAAGTTGCTTTCAGCTAACGCGACATGAGGCCCTTTGTATATATCACTTTTATGATGTGTCTTCGTAATGGGGTACGGGTTATGTCTCTCAGAAGGCATGGTGCCAAGAAAGAGGGCCAGGGGCTGACAAGTGCGAAGATAGGCACGTGATGGAAGTGACTTCTTTTGTGGAAAGCTGTTGTAGTTTGTGTGACACTCAGCAGATGACAAACCACTTTGCAGAGAGACCAAGTCAGGTGGGTAAAACCTAGGTAGCAAAGTTCCATTTCGTAGCTTTTCTTTAAATAAAAAAAAAAATTTGTCACATTCAGCCAGCATCCTAGAAGAGGAAGCTTTAGGTTGTAATTGTGACTAGGTTATGTGCACTAAGTAAAATAGCGTAGCATTGCTCGTCACCAAGTAGTTCTGAAAATGGATCTTGCGATGTTGATGCGATCAAACATGCAGACCTAATTACTGTCTTGATAGGTGACGAAGTCGTCTACCGGCCAGCCAATGGGAAACACAGTCGCCAGTGTGTGCAGCAAAGTCAGTTCTTTCACCTTTAATTACATTTTTTTTAATGGCTTCCGAAATGCTTCCTGACAGTATCTCAGTTTCAAAGCTTTCCTCTACTGCCTTTCTGCGTCAGGTTTTGAAGAGGCATCGGGTGAGAGCCTTAGTATGTGCTACCTTGATACTGATATTTATGACCTCAGATATTCCATCTGTCCATCGCTTGCATGGTTAACCTCTAGATCTGCTTTCATTATGTCTAAGTGACAGTGCTCTCTGTGGTGTTCTGTCTTATGGTAGTCTTGACACATGTCTGAACCATCTAATCTGTTTCTGGGTGTAATTTAGTACTGGTTCCATTTAACTTTTTTCCTGATATGGTAATTTCTGATCCTGTCTCTTGTTACATTAAGGGTTCATAGTAGACATTTAATTTCTGTTTCACTTTGTGTGTGTTTCTGTAAATGTCCACATATGGCAGTGGTAACACTGGTAATTCAGTTAAGAAGAGTTTGGAGGCAGTTGGAACCATTTGGTCTTGGTTCTTCAGAAGAATGTTGCGAATACCTTGGACTGCCAAAAACTAACATTGATTGCCTAGAAATAGCTAATGAAAGTAGAACATTGTATACAACAATGAGAAGGAGAACAAAATTCTTCAGTCATGTTATAAGAAAAGGAGCACTGGAAAATATTGTGACGACTGGAAAGATCACTGGTAGAAGAGGTAGAGACAGACCAAGAGAAATGATGGTGGATGGCTAAAGACAGTGACATGGGGGGAATGTCATCATTGGAATTGATCCAGAACAATTAAGACCGAAATCTGTGGAGATGCATAAACGCCTACGCCAGCTGGCAAGACACTTGATGATGAACACAGTGTTGGTAAAAATACTGTATTGAATAGTGCTGCCCCCCAGTGTGGGTTCAGAGCCCCGTTGTGGGGGAAACAAGAATAGATCCACTGCCTCATCAGCAAGCATGTCATAGAAGTCAACTAATTGGGGGATTCCTTCAGAGTGCATCTGCCTGAGAGGCAAGTAACCAGAAATCTGCATACAGATAAGCCAGATCTGTAAATGGATATGCTTGCAACACTCAGGTTCTGGAACAAGATAAAATTCAGGAGGTGGATGAACAACTAGAACTTTTCTCTGGTGCACAAGAAGAAGACGAAGAATAGGGCTGTATTGGTGTCAGTTTGTCAATGTTTACAAGCCAGTCAGTCATAAAACCTCTAATATAATATCTGCAGCAACTAGTGCCCTAGACTGTATGATTTTACTGATGATGTGCAGTTGTTTTCTCCGAAGGCATCTGGGACTCTTGAGGATCTGCCGTCAATTGACGAGGAGGTGGCTCTTATGCAGCAGAAAACACTCAGTACTGACTCTGAGGCTTCACCTAGCACTGCTGTTAAAAAGGTACTATTATTTCATTTGTCTTTTCATTCTTCTGCCCAAAACGGTTTCACTCCCAAATAGTTGTTAATGTCCTTGTTGAAATTTAAAAAAAAAATTAGAACTTCCAAGTTGAAATGTTACAGACAAATTCTTAGAATAATATGGATCCAGAAGAAGAAAAACCACTGATCTCCTACATGATCTGAGCATCAGTGAGAGTTGGCTCATAAACAGCATCCTGTCACAAAAGCTGCAGTGTTTTGGCCTTGTCAGAAGTCATTGGGGGGAGGGGGACATCGGGTATAGAGCGTACAGTTTTCAGTTTTTGAGGATGTGAGGCAGAGGTCAACCTCCCTGAAGTTGAAAATGCACTGGCCATGAAAGTGCATAGGGCTGGAGAATTGATTACACAAAGAGAGACTTTCGGGTGTGCCGTGGTGAGAGTGATGTTTGTTTCAAAAGACCTGCGCGGTGGTGATGATGAAGTTTCCTATTATCCGGGTGTGCCGTGGTGAGAGTGATGTTTGTTTCAAAAGACCTGCACGGTGGTTGTGATGAAGTTTCCTATTATCCCAGTGAGGATAGCAGGGACACTATTGGTCAGAATTCATTGTTGAACTCATAATTCAGATACATAAAGTTATCTTTTTCTTTGCGTACACCGGCTGTAAACTCTAAAGAAAAGTTATGATTGTTCCTGTACCTCTGGAATTAAGTCTTGTTCCAAAACATGAGTGTTGTATCCACATCCGATTTGCAGATCTAGCTTATTTGTATGCAGACTCTTGGGTAATTGCCTGTCAGGCAGATGGGCACTCCGATTTGGAAGGAATCTCCTGTTTAGTCGACTCTTTTGGCATACTTGTTGGGGGAGCACTGGGTCTGTTGTGGTTTTCCAGACAGTGGGGCCCTGGAACCCAAACAAGGACTTCTTCTTCTGGTGTACAACGGGTGGGTATATGTGGGTTTCGTAGGCCCTGTTTCTGTGGAAGAAAGAAATGGACCACCCGCCTCCCTAACAAATATGTTGTAAAAATGCTTTTGCTGAAATCGAATGTGTTGGGTCGATAGGTGGAGATATTAGCTGAGACCTAGCAAGTGGCCCACGAATCACTGCCAGTTGTATTGTATTAATGATCTTTCCATTCTTGGGCTGCAGACTCTGGCCCATGATGATCCCCATTTTCAACATTTTGACCCCTGAGCAAACCTAGTTGAATAGCCCAGCTATAGATCTCACCACAGCATGCAACTGCCCTTTTACGAGTAAACACCAAAACTAGAATATATGTCTGTGACGTATCTTTTTCACCTGAAATTTTAATTCTTTTTTGTTTGCAGGTGTATTTTGTTCTGCTCTTTATTTCTTTACCCTTTGGGTTCCAGTGCAAGGATATTATGGGCGTCCCTTAAGTCTGGACATATTGGCAGAAACACATATTTTCAAGAAATGAAATTTATTAACATTTTTTTCAGATGGAATATTAAATAACATCTTCAGTATGTTTTGCATCATTTGCGAGGCATAGGTTTGTGTGCTTTTAGCGCAATAGCTCTTTTTGCGTTAACTAGGTGTAAATCACACTGGATGAGTGTGTGGCTTAGGTTTTGCAAATACATTTGTAGTGCTAGGTTCGATCCCAGCTGCAGATGACTTGTCTTGCATTGGTTTCGACAGTAGTACTGAGAGCTGACCATTCAGGGGGAATGGCAAACTGCTGAACATAAAATTTGCCTTAAAAAAACCACAACAGCCAAAAAATGCTTGGGTTGGTTATGCAACGTCCTGTAAAGAAAACACAACCATTTTAATACTGGGTGTGATGTTCCTTTTTTTCCTTTTGTCTGCATAATGTGACGTACACAATAGAGAACATTAATTTGTTAGCGATTAGTTGTTGGAAGGGCAGAATGTTCGACCTATGTGACATGTTTTCTGTCTCTTTCAAAAATAGAGTATTTATTTGTGCATTTGGTCCTGCCAATCCTAGGTGTAACATTTCATCTTCGTTTCAATGACTAGCAGTTATTCAGACAGTCTGATCAATTACAGAAAGAAGTCTTAAATTGTAAAGTTGTTGAGATGATCAAAAACTTAACTGTTGGAGATGTTTTTTAACTAACGTTTTTGAGATGTTTTTAAGGAATTCTTGTTTTACATCTTTTACAGGTGACCAAGCCGCCTAAAGTGAAGAAGGAAGGGAGAGAATCACAAACCAGAAAGGTAGGAGGGAAACTTGAGGCCCATTTCAAGCTGTATAAATTTATCTCTCCTGTCCTCTACCCATTTCAAGCTGTATAAATTTTTCTCACCTGTCCTCTACCCATTTCAAGCTGTATAAATTTATCTCACCTGTCCTCTACCCATTTCAAGCTGTATAAATTTATCTCACCTGTCCTTTACTCATTTCAAGCTGTATAAATTCATCTCGCACGTCCTCCGCCAGGGTTCCGTTATAAACGATGAAGTATAATTGTTGTGATTGTGGGCCAGGCTGTTATACTGGATGCTGTGTGAGAAGTCAGAGAATAATAAATAAACCAACACAAAACTGGTGTCATCAGCCAGTAAAAGCTGCAGGATTTATTGAGGGAAGGATCCAAGCACTTGTAGACTAAATGGTTTGATCTGCAGTGAGGATGATTTGTCGACCAATTAACTCAACTACCCACGCTTTCCTGTGGATCAGAAGGTCCTGACAGATGCGAGGATGATTTGACCACTAGTTAACTAAACTACCCAAGCTTGCCTGTGGATCTAAAGGTCCTGACAGATGCGAGGATGATTTGACCACTAGATAACTAAACTACCCACTCTTGCCTGTGGATCTGAAGGTCCTGACAGATGCGAGGATGATTTGACCACTAGATAACTAAACTACCCACGCTTTCCTGTGGATCTGAAGGTCCTGACAGATGCGAGGATGATTTGACCACTAGATAACTAAACTACCCACTCTTGCCTGTGGATCTGAAGGTCCTGACAGATGCGAGGATGATTTGACCACTAGATAACTAAACTACCCACTCTTGCCTGTGGATCTGAAGGTCCTGACAGATGCGAGGATGATTTGACCACTAGATAACTAAACTACCCACGCTTTCCTGTGGATCTGAAGGTCCTGACAGATGCGAGGATGATTTGACCACTAGATAACTAAACTACCCACTCTTGCCTGTGGATCTGAAGGTCCTGACAGATGCGAGGATGATTTGACCACTAGATAACTAAACTACCCACTCTTGCCTGTGGATCTGAAGGTCCTGACAGATGCATACTTTTTTTAAAAATGAACTTGGCCTCCAGGTCGACCCAGCCTTAAATGAGCACCAGGTATATCCTAGGAGATAGAGGCATCCATCATAATATTGACTAGTTCACCCATCGACTGGTCTGTATAGACTTATTTAGTTGATCGTCTTCTACTTTGGGGGTATAGAGTTTTATCAGAGAGATCGCAGACTTCTCTATCTGCAGTTTTATAAAATATAGATTTAGCCCTATATGCCCTAAGACATGGACAAGGGTCCTTTTAACTAAATACTCAGTAATCTCATGTTATCAGAAGGAATATTTAATTATTTTCATATTTTGCTCCCCATTCTGTGTTTTGTATATGTGCATTGCTATATTTTTACCCTAAACCGCATCAAAAGTCTATGGTTAAGCAACAGCAAGACCATAATTAAAATTTTGAGAGCATGTGTTTTCCCTGTAAGTCGTGGACTATCTCCTCGTCCTTAAGAAAGAAAATGGGCTTTTTGAGCTCAAGTGCTATAGAGAGATTATCAGGATACCAAGGACAAAGAAGAAAGAAATACTGACATTTTAAAACATCTGAACACGGATACCACGGACAAAGAAGAAGGAAATACTGACATTTTAAAACATCTGAACACGGATACCAAGGACAAAGAAGAAAGAAATACTGACATTTTGAAACATCTGAACATCAAGGAAGATTGGCTGATAAGGAACCTCTTGTCTCTGAAGCTCAAATATTTTGTCATATCAAGCATCATGGTTGATTGGAAGGAAGGAGTAATAGGGCCCGACCAACACGAAGATGAGCAGAAGATATAAGTGATTCCTTGAATAATACAAGTACATGAGGCGAAAGACTGAGTTTCTTTCAGCCAGACCGTGATGAGAGCCCTGTTCTGCAAAAAAAAATGCTGCGTGATATTGATATTTCACCAGTTTTATGTTGTATATCTTCTTCTTCTTTGTTCACTGGCTGTAAGCTCCGGCAGAAAGTCCTAGTTGTTCATCCACTGGACTTTGGCTGTGTGCCAGGACCTGAGTTTTGCGTGTACATTCATTTTACTTACTTTTTTTGTGTGCTTTTGGTTGTTCTTGGGCAGAAGCACTCCGACTTCAAAGGAAGTCCAGTTAGTCGACTCTTACGACGTGCTTGTTGGGAAGGCAGTGGGTCTCTCTTGTTTTCCCTGCAGTTGGGCCCAGGAACCCATATAGGGGATGTTGTATATGATATGTGCGTAAAGCGAGATGAGATGTACGAGTTGTTTGACTGTTAGTATGTTGTTTACATATTTTTTTAACGTATCCTAGAGCAAACTGAAATCACCGGTGCGTAAAGGAGGCCTAAGTGGGGCAGTTAAGCGGTCATCCAGCTCTAATACTTCAGGAACTCCATCACCACCGAAAAAGTAAGACTTTTTAAAATATTGACAACACAAACAATATATTGCACCATTTAGCAGGACAAGATCTCAAACGCTGAGGTATTGGAAAGAGCAGGCATTAAACAGTGTTCTCAGTGTTTTGTCTACGAAAACTCAGGTGGCTGGTTCAAACCTGGAGAATGGAGGATGGCAGAGTCCCTAAGGGCGTCCTCTGTGGTAAATTAAAGATGGGTCGAGGCCGACCTCTATTATGATATTAAGATGTGTGCAAACGGAACATGAATGATGCAGGTGCTGAGGTGGACTCAGAACAAAATGCCATGGACCGTGTTGTGTGAAGAGGGCACATGAGGAAGGGAATGAGAATAACGGAAGAAATGACTGCAGAAAAGGTGAGAGCTGAGTGTCTGAGAAGAAACAGACTTAACACAAATATTGACAACGGTCCTGAAATCCCATGCTATATTTGTGGGGCATTTTTAACGTGGGCGGGTCTTGCTGGTCACACTCACATGGGCTCAGCTAGAGGTTTGTATGCGGGATCCGAAAGTCGTGGGTTCAGCTCCTGACAGAGCCAGATTTGTGTGTGTGTGACCTGGCTCTTACCAGGTACAGTCCTGGGAAGTAAAGGGGGTCGGCTTAGTGTTGACCACATCGTCCGACGAGTGCTGATTGGTCTATAAAATATAGGTCTTGACAAGTATGCCTGAAGGCGGGGAAAAGGGTCCTTTACTTTACCAATGTTTTGAAATAGGTGAGGGCTCTAAGACAACTTATCATAAACAGAAAAAGATATTCGTTTTTATTGGGGGGGGGGGGGGTGTTAATATTAGGAGAAGGAGGAAACTAACATGGGTGAAACTGGAGAGATCTGAGTGGAAAAAGAGTCATAGGAAGACGACATGGGAGATTTCTTCACAGTCTTGTATCGTGACATGGTGGGATGTCAGCACATGAACTGACACATGCTGTTAAAGATCACAGAATGTGGAAAGGCATGACCATCACAGCACTTGATGATGATATTTTGCTTTATCTTGTCTTTGTACGGCAGACTTGACACTAACATATAGTAAAGTAAAGGACCCACTTCTTCAGTTGTTTTTGGGTATATCAGGCTAAACCTATATTTTATTGACTAATCAGTACTTTGTGGATGATGTGGTCAGCCTTTCAGGGGGAGGAGGGATAGACACCATCCTGTAACAAGCAAGTCATAAAGGGTGACTAATTGTTTGCAAATATTGGATGCTTTGGCATTCCATACTAAGCGTATTCCTAACTGATTTTTAGCTGCTTTCTTCTCGACCGTGATATTATGTTTTCATGAGTCAGTAGAGGAGCGGCTGGCCAAATGGTTAAGAACTCTGGTCTATTATGCAGGAGACCCAGGTTCAAATCCTTGGTAAGGTCATAAAGAAGTCGAACTGGTCAGAGTGGCAGAGTGACATGATACAGCAGGTTGTGGATAGACTTACGACGATCATCACACGTTATAGACGATAAGAAGAAGAAATTGGGTAAAGTCATGCTGTAATAAGGCAACATTACACAGAAAACTTTCTTTGGACACTGTCTTCGAGACAACATTGCACTAAACATTTTATCTTCTCCCACAGGTTCTTTGTATCAAAAGGCAGCAAGGCAGCGAATCATGAAGGGACCCCTAAGACAGAGTCCTCTGGAGAATCCATCCACTCCCCACACACACTCAGTGGAGCTGAGACGTCCTTAGCAGCAAAGTTAGATGAATATGATCAGTTGGATGCTGAAGAAAAGGTTAGAGTTTTTATTTCAGTGCACATGTAAATGTTACTTCTGCCAATATTTTAGGTTATGAAAGCAAATTTATTTAAGGTTTACCACCAGGGAATTGGTATGGTTGAGAGGCTACAGCGGTTGTCTCAGGCTCAAAGGGTGTTGGGTTCAAATCCCAAAATATATGCTGATCATTTTTACTTGAATCATTGTGTGTCATGCAAGCAATCCTGATCTCTTGGGTAGGATTAACTAGCCCTTTAGCCATTATCTACTTGGTGGTAGAGCGGTTAATTCATTTGCCTAGTGCTGTGAAAGTCTGGAGTTTTTGTGTGTGTGGAGAAAGAAAGTAATTGAGAACAGAGAAAACTAAATCCAATGTATTGGACAGTCCAAAGAAAAATGTCAGCAATTTATCATCGCTTGCACTCACTAGAATTCAAACTGAGGCCCATGCTTATGGGCTGAAGTTCTGTGTAAAAACCTAAATATGCAAACTAGATTAAGTCAATGGCTCATTTTGAATTTTATCTGCTAGATCTCAATGTTACAACTTGCATCTACTGAGTTGTTTGGGTAGCTAAAGGCTAAACTTGTGGACTTAGAACACCAGTACTGCATAACGCCGTCTATACAAACATGCCCACTAACCCGTGAGCACATTACAGAACTCAAAGCAACGAAACACCAGATACTTTGTAAACCAGACACAGGAAGCAGTTTCGCGGTAATGAACAGATCGACTACAAGGCCAAAATAGAAGATGTTATATTTGAACCAATGCAGATTCCAGCCAAAGACCATGAACATATCATCTTTGTTCACCTATGTGCCATAAACATCCACAAAGCAAAGAAATTTATTGGAGGGTCAAGAGTCCATTCAGCGGAGCTGATTATAAACTCTTTGGGTGCTAAGAAACGCATGATGCGTCCATTTAGAACTACTTTAACAATCTCCCGTTGCCGAAAGAGCCAAGATTTGCTATCCCTTTTTTTTTTCTTCTGTGTCTCCTTTTCGGCAGCCTTCAGGAACAACAGTCATTCCTACGCCACTTCGCATTGGTTTTCTGGGTCTAGGGATCATGGGTCAGGGCATGGTGATGAACCTACTGAGGTCCGGCCATGAGGTGACTGTGTGGAACAGAACTGCCACCAAGGTAGGATTGTTTGTTGGTGTCCTCCGTATAAATGCTGCATAAATCCTCTTTGTGTTCGCCCGGCTGTAAACTCGGGCGGAAAAGTTCTGGTTGTTCATCTGCTTCTGGACTCTAGCCCTGTTCCAGAAACTGAGCGTTGCGTGCACATCTGTTTCACAGGTCTAAGTTATTTGCATGCAGACTGTTGGTTCCTTGCCTCTCAGGCAGATGTACTCTGACTTCGAAGGAAGCTCCCAATTAGTAGACTCTTATGACATGCTTTTTGGCAGGCAGTGGTTCTATTCTTGTTTTCCCCCACAATGGGAACCTGGACCCCACACTGGGAGCTGCATAAATAATTGGATCAGTTAGTTTCA
The DNA here is from genome assembly GCA_905116865.2 of Candidula unifasciata. Lineage (NCBI taxonomy): Eukaryota > Metazoa > Mollusca > Gastropoda > Stylommatophora > Geomitridae > Candidula > Candidula unifasciata. The sequence continues at coordinate 145,012 of CAJHNH020000439.1, read as the reverse complement.
AAGCTTTTGCAGATATTCTGTGTGTAAATGAATTATAAGCCCTGCGGTCACAGTGAAATTAATCCATTTTATTGTTTGGAATTTATTAATCATTATGCTAAAATCACAGTCATATGATGTGGTTCAAAGTATCAGAACTATTTTTCTAGTTTGTGAGATAATCGTTTGTCGAGAATAAAATAGAAAGATGGTTACATAATTTAAAGATAGTTTTTCTAAAGTTGATACAGTACTATGTGGTACAACATATAATTGAACAACCTGTAATATGAACAGAAGGAATTCCTTGGTAAGTCACGTGGCTTTCATACAATTCCAGTGATTACACTAACACAATGTGTCTAGAGCGACCATTTGGAATTTGTGCTTTATGGTATATTGATATATTTCTTTAGTTTTTGAGATAATCGTTGTAGGTAATAGACATGGTTTACATAAAGTTTATTCAGTACTGTTTGGTACAGAATTTGAAGATAGTTGTCCTAAAGTTTATATAGTACTGAATACCATGATTGTTTTCATCAAGTTTATGGAAAAAGATGTACAGAGTATAAAGATGATGTTCCTCAAGTTTATGGGATGAGATGTGGTACAGAGTATAAAGATGATGTTCCTCAAGTTTATGGGATAAGATGTGGTACAGAGTATAAAGATGATGTTCCTCAAGTTTATGGGATAAGATGTGGAACAGAGTATAAAGATGATGTTCCTCAAGTTTATGGGATAAGATGTGGTACAGAGTATAAAGATGATGTTCCTCAAGTTTATGATGGTAGGCTGTGGTACAGAATATAAAGATGATGTTCCACAAATTTATGAGGGTAGGCCGTGGTACAGAATAAGAAGATGGTTTTTCCCAAGTTTATGCAGTAGGCTGTGGTTCAGAAAGATGAAAATGGTTTTCTTCTAGTGCTTTATGTAGGCTGTGGTACAGAATATAAAGATGATGTTCCACAAATTTATGAGGGTAGGCCGTGGTACAGAATAAAAAGATGGCTTTTCCCAAGTTTATGCAGTAGGCTGTGGTACAGAATAAGAAGATGGTTTTTCCCAAGTTTATGCAGTAGACCGTGGTACAAAATAAGAAGATGGTTTTTCCTAAGTTTATGCAGTAGGCTGTGGTACAGAATAAGAAGATGGTTTTTCCCAAGTTTATGCCGTAGGCTGTGGTACAGAATATAAAGAAAATGTTCCCCAAGTTTATGCAGTAGGCTGTGGTACAGAATATAAAGATGATGTTCCTCAAGTTTATGCAGTAGGTTGTGGTGCAGAATATAAAGATGATGTTCCTCAAGTTTATGCAGTAGGTTGTGGTGCAGAATGATGAAAACGGTTTTCTTCTGGTGCTTTAGGTAGGCTGTGGTACAGAATATAATGGTGATTTTCCTGTACTTTATGAGGTGCTATGTCATGTGTGAGGATCTGACATCACATCTCACTCACTGTCACCGTTATTACTATTAATGCATGTGCTGAAACTTGTCTCACTCTCATTGGGGCGCAGTTGGCACATTTTGTTGTGGTTACAGGTAGGCTGTGTGATATCTGTGCCTTTTGCTCCAGCACATCTAATTTCAGCAGTTACTTAATTTTGTCGCCTTTTATGACATGTTTGGTTAGGAAGCAGTGTACCCCCCCCCCCCCCGCACGCACACAAACTGGCTCTCGGACCCACACAGGGATCTCAGTTTATACAGATAGGATATCTTATCAAGATAATATATTAAGGACACGTGTGACATTTTCATATGTGATTTCTTATCGCGGCTAGTGCTTTGAGGGCACTTGAAAATTGGTTATACAGTGTGTTTTAAAACAAACAACCAAAAAATGTAATGTATATTGTCCAAATGTGGGTTGGGGGGGGGGGGGGGTAAGACACTCTGGGCCGCCCCGTTCCCCCTCCCCCATATTGGCTGGCACCTTTCTGTCTTTTCGGACAATAGTGTTATATTGTGCTACAGGTGTAGAGAAAAGAAGATATTGTAGTTACTATCTGTGCTGTTGAAACAGTTAGTATGAGTATTTTTAACATTTGCTGCAGGAGACACAGCATCTTATGCCTGGCATGCAGTGAGATTGATTTAAAAAAAATGAAATCACATAAGTTAGCAACCAGAGTGTGTAAACATGAAGTTTAATTCATCATCATCATCAAACACTTACAGAATACGTAAAGGGTATTTTTATGAACAGTGAAACTAATGTGGGGTTCTGAGTGGTGGTCTGGGATCTATGCTGTGAGCACCCTATTTTTCTGTATGTATCAGGACCCCTATTACAGTCGAGTCTGGATAAGTAGAAGTCGCAGGGACCTTGAAAAATGCTTCCACTTATCAGAATTTCTACTTAACCAGACAGCACACACATAGAGAAAATTGCCGGGGCGAAGCTGGTCATGTCGACTTAAGTGGACTCATCTCGACTGTAGTGAGCTCAGAAATGAGAAATAAATATGTTATACGATGACCCCCCAATTTCAGACTTGAAAATTTAGGATAACACAGTGTCTTGTACACAGAAAGATATGGTGCTTTACATTTAGATAGCGGCGCTATAAGAGACCTCAGGCAGACTTTTCACCTGTGGGTTATGTCAACACGTTAAGGTACATAATATAATGTTGAGGATAAATAGTTTATTCCATGCTAGCCGTATCTATTGAGGACAGTTTGATTGTACAATCACATAACAACAGATTATATACATATATCAGTACATAGGTTGTAGCTGTTGGCTTAATTCTTCTACTTCTTCAAAAGTTCATTGCTACATACACCACCCGCCTCCATTCATCTCTGTATTTGGCCTTCTTTTTACAATTGACTCAGTTTGTCTTCTACTTGTATTATATATGATCTCTCCACCACTGTCTTGGTGTAGCCAAGAGTTACTCTCATTAACTCTTGTATGTGTGCGGTTTTTTCTTCTGTTGTCTGCAGTTCTCTCTCTATGCCCCAGCCATTTCAATCTGTTAGCCCCCATGAAGCCAGTAACTAGTGGTGATTTAAACATGATGAATTGTATTGCTCACTCTCCATTCTCCACTGTTTGCATCTTGGATGGGTCCAGAGATTAGTCCTAAGCCCCCTTCTCAAAAGTTTGTTCCCCGTATAGGTTCAGGGATCCCACTGTGGGGAAAACAAAAATAGACCCACTGCCTTCCCAACAAGCATGTTGTAAGAGTCGACTAATTGGGGGCTTCCTTCGAAGTCGGAGTGCATCTGCCTGAGAGGCAAGGAACCAACAATCTGCATACAGGGATGTCAGATCTGTCAAATGGATATGCATGCAACGCTCAGGTTCTGAAATAAGACTGGTGTCCAGAGGTGGACGAACAACCAGAACCTTTTGCCGGAGTTTACAGCTGGTGAAAAAGATGAAGTTTGTAACAGCAATTCATCTGTTTTACATGTACTTCATCTTTCAGAGTAATCTAAGGCAATCGGTCTCACAGTGTATTTTACTCATATTTATATTGGGATATTGGTGTAGGAAGATTGTATTCTAGATTCTGTTTCTTCTCTTAGTACATTGAAGCAGTTGAATTTGTACCCAAGTGCTTGTGTGTTTTCATTATTTAAATTTTATCTGTTTGTATGTGACCGAATGTCGGCTCTGTGGCTAAGTCGATGCGAACGCTTTGTAATGTTAAGGTGACGGGTTCGATCCCAGCTGCGGTCCATGCACTAGTTTCGACAGTTGCATCAGAGGGCCGACCGTCCAGAAGCAATGGCAAACTACTGGACGTAAATTCGCCTAGAGAAACCACACAACAGCCAGGGGCTGCTGGGGTTATTTCTGCAATGTCCTGTAAAGGATACACAACTAACTAACCTATGTGACCGAATTTTAAAAACAATATTTTTTTTCCTCTTGTTATCGCCATGCAGTCTGCTGGCAAATAAATACTATAGACCCCATGGATGAAACATTACTTAGGTTTCATCTCAAAGTAATGGGGGAGGGTTTGAGGCCTAAGAAATATATGTATATGTGACTCATGCCGTGTTCTCTACCACTGAGGCTTAAGGGAAATTATGTTGTCAGTTTGGCTTGAACATTTTTTTTAAGGGAAGCTACTCTCTCTCCCCTAATGCTGTTTTCAGTTGGTGTGTTCGCATCCTGGCCTCATTAAATGTTTGCAGAGGCCAACTGCATAAACCAAATTTCTCATAAACAGGTCACTATAGACGAATCAGAAAAGTGGCATTTATGCGGAATGACCCCAGCGGAAGTGTCAGTTTTGGCTTCTCTTCAGGATGACAGGGTTAATCTGCTGGTGTAAATTACTGCATCCTTTAATGCTTATGTAAATGATTATCTCGACCTCTTTTGTCCCAAACATTTTCCATTAATTTCCTAGTGATCTTTAGTCTCTGCTCCCTCCAACATATGGTATTTTAATTATCTTCTCCACAGCCAGGTATTTTTTTCTTTAAAGCAAACATGATAAGCAGTTTACCTGGATTTTCTTGTCAAATAAAACTGTCAGTTCTTATATGGCCTTGGGTCCAGCTGTGTCTTGTGTGTGGGAGTCTCTGAACCTTATCCGAATTATGGGGGGGGGGGGGCACTGAATCTTATCTGACTTTATTTTGTGTAGGACCTAAACCTTATTTAAACTTTTGTTAAGTGGGGCCCCTGAATCTTATCTGACATGTTGTAGACCCCCTGAATCTTAACCCACTGTATGTATGGGGTCCTCGACTGTAATACGGTGTATGTTGAGCTCGAATGTACGCACAGTATACATTTATCAGTTTATAGCATACTTACTCTTGAACACTTCTTTGTGTGTGAGAGAATGTTTATGATTGTATTTTATTGTTTTAATTCCCTAAACACTGCTAGAACAGCGCTAAATACTTGTGTAGCATCCATTAGGCGACTCTTTAAGTTTTATTAGAGCTTGTCAACAGCAAATTTTCTTCACTACCCACAAATATACATAACGATAAGAGACAAATAAATATACAGTGATAATTCTTTACACATTTACTCCGATTATTCATCACAAGAAAGTATTTTCTGGAGTCAACACAGGTGACCCCAGAATGTTTCAGTGTGAAAATTTATAAATATAACTTTTGGTACATATTTACGTGCACAGTAATATCCATGAATCATTTAACAAAGTATTTTCTTGGTAAATACAGTTAGATGCTGAGTTTCACAGGCAAGAACTTATACAAATAAATTCTAACACATAGGCTCCACGGTAGCATTAATTAGTCATCATCGTCGTCATCTTCTGCATTCACCCTTATCCGTTGGCACCACAAATGCTAAAAATAACTGAATCATGAGCTTGTAGGAATTTTTTTTTAAAAATTCTTAAGCAACTATTGATTGACTATCTTCTCTAGAGACAGGTTTCTTCCAGTTAATCTCTAGAGACAGGTTTCTTCCAGTTAATCTCTAGAGACAGGTTTCTTCCAGTTAATCTCTAGAGACAGATTTCTTCCAGGTAATCTCTAGAGACAGGTTTCTTCCAGTTAATCTCTAGAGACAGGTTTCTTCCAGTAAACCTTCAGAGACAGGGCCTCCTGATAAAATGTCAACACACCTCTACAGTTGTTTTCTCGCATACTTCACCTTCACTGTACCCTTCAGCACATCATTTTACAAGATCTCTCTCTCTCTCTCTCTCTGTAAGTGTGGTTGGATGGTGTTTTGTCTAATTTTAGCTCTCTTATATCTCTCTCACTAGAGTGTGTATGGTTGGGTACAGGTGGTGTTTTGTTTAACCGTAGTCAAATGTGGTAATCTTAGCCAGATTTGGTAATATTTTACTCTTTCTCAAGCCATAACATTCGTGCTGATTGTTTGACATAGCCATATTAGATAAAGTTTTATTTTATGTCCATTTCTGCACCTTAAAGCAATCTTACAAAATTATGTACACAATAACACATAACTTTCTCCTGATTTCTTTGAAACAATTAGGGCTAACACATTTTTAATTTTTAGAGGGAGTAAAACAATGTCTTAATCACACAATAGACTCATTTAGGCTATTAGAATCATTTTCTCCTTGATTTCTCTGTGACCTGTCAACCCTGTGTGTTAATGGACTTGTCTTCTCTAGCCACACTTTGGTGGACAATGTTTCTGTAGGTGGTTTTCTGGTCGCTGACCAAACTTTAATGGGAGATGCATCCTCTGATTTCGTAGTCTCTGGCCAGACTGAAGAGGGAGATGTATCCACTGGCCAAACTTTAGAGGGAGATGCTTCTGTAAATGGTCTGCGCTCTGGCCACAGCCTGGTTGGCGATGCCTCTGGTGTCATATACAGTCCGTCAGAATTAACATCACTGTCAGATTTTTTGTGGCAGTAGACTGTATTTCTTTCAGGGGTATTGGTCCTAGAATGGCCCTGTCCAAGATGAAGTGTGGGCAAAGGAACATAACCTGAGACATGAGGATTAGCATCTGAGATCAGAAGATTAGGGTACGGGTGAAGCTGAGGTAGTTCATTGCCAGAGCTGTCTGTGTTCATAAGATATCCATGATCGATTTCATATTGACTGTCTGAATCATACTTCCAAGTATCAGAGTCGTTCATCGGTTTTATGATTTCCAGGTCAATGGTTGTTTGTACTTCTCTAATGGCCGCACAGTTTTCACTGGAATCAGTGCTAAGCTCCCGATGTTTCTGGGACATGTCCCTCCGGAGACCTGCGCTCTCTGGGTCATCAAGGCTTGAAGATGGGCTGCTGACAGCGGTGCTGTACTCCGAGTCTGCTGGCGATGATGGGGAGTCAGTGCGATCATCATCCCTAAGTAGGTCGATGTCGTACATCATGCTCTCGGCTCTCATACACTCGGTCTCTACTATGTTGCGGCAGTTCTCCAGGTTCATGGTATCCAGCAACTTGAGGACATGTTGTTGCTGGAGCTTGTACGTCTCCCGGAGTTTATCCAACTGGGTAGTACCATAGTCCCGAATACGTACTATCTGGCAGTTTGTTCTTTCTCTGATCTGCACTATCTGATTGCAGGAATACTCCCGCAGCTGATGGAGCTTAGAGTTGTAGTTGTCTCTGACTTTTTCTACCTGGTTGGAGCAGCCTCGCTTCATCTTCGTCATCTGAGAGGTGTAGTTTTTATGCAGGCGGGTACATTGATTGTGGTACTGGTTCCGCACACGGTTCAGCTGATGGGTGTAGTTTTCATGAATGCGAGTGATTTGGGTCGACTTATAGGCGTTCATATTCTCCAGCATTTGTCTGATAATTTCTCTCCGCCGCTTGTTGACCAGCCGTCTGGCTGTCCATGAGATAATGACATATATTAAATTCAGGGTGAAGAAGGTCAGAGCACAAATAAGGCCAACAATGTAAGCAAATACTTGGATTGAGCTGCCTAGGGAACATTCCACAAAGAGATTAACAGTAATGGTGTCATTGTACTGGGCATTGCTGATGTGGCATTCATAGTGGCCGGCGTCTGCTCGCAGCATGTAGTCAATGAAGAGTGAACCATCTGAAAGGATGGAAACCCTTGTTTCCCAAGATGCTAGTTCGGAGTGGTAGGTTGATGTAGCGTGCCAGTAGTGGCCGTTGTGGAAGTCTGAGCCGGGCTGGATGTCCTCCGGGGTTAGAAGATGCTGGCTGGCATCAGGGTGGAAAGAGTGTTGATAAAAGGTTTTGCCACCGGGTATGGTCCACATGACAATGCCAGGGTCCTTTGCATCATGCTGACATTTGAAGAGAAGCTGGGAGCCCAGCTTGGCACTGATTGTGGAGGACAGATTGTGTATGGAGATTTCTTCACAGCTGAAGTTGGCATCACGTATATCTGTTTGAACATCATATTCAGAAAGGCAGTAGAGTGAATAGGCATTCGTAAATTGGCTGTGATTCTTAAAAGCTTCTGCTACCAGCCAGGCGTTGGTGCATGAACACGACAGCGGGTTGTTGGATAAGACCACCTGCTGCAGGTTCAGGTTCTGATTGAATGTGATCTGAGACAGTTGCGTAAGGTTTGAGTTGGAGATGTCCAGTATTTCCAAGTTTGTCAGAGCTGCGAACAGATTCGGCTGGAGAAAGTTTAACTGAAGATTGTGACTAAGGTTGAGGTATACCAGATTAGCCAGTCCCTGAAAAGCATTATGAGAAATATTTTTGAGGTTCGGCATGTTTGATACAGATAGCCTTTCAAGGGATGTGTTTTTAAATATGGGTTTGCTGATGACTCGTATATAATTCTGGTCAAGATTGAGGTCTTCCAAGTGGTTCAGCCCTTTCAGAAGATCCTCACTGACTTCCTGAATTAAATTGTTGGAGATGTTAAGTGTTTGTAGCGACGACACAATATCGAATGTCCCAGAGGGAATTTGAGTGAGGTTGTTGTTGGATAAGTCCATGAAGCTCAATGACTGGAGGTTTGAGACCGTGGCTGGCGCAGGGCTGGTCACTGACTGGAGTTGATTGTGGTTCAGATACAAATACTGCAATGATGAAAGCGCTGGTAGGTTACCTAACTGAAACACATGTATATTATTGTGGCTGAGATCAAGTACCCTGAGATTGTTCAAAGACTTGAACGTGTTATTGGCTAAATCCTCTATGTTATTATAACTTAGGTTAAGATAGGTCATTGCTTTTAGCCCTATGAGAGCATCTTCTTCCACCCATTTGATTGTGTTATGTGAAAGGTCCAAGTGTACAACATCACTATATGCACTGAGGTGACTAGTTTCTATCAGAGAGATGGCATTGAAACTGAAGATCAGAACCTTCACTTGTATCATATTTTTGAAGCAACATTTATCCTCGTGTACATCTGGTTTCACTGACGTGAGGTTGTTGTGACTGAGGTCTAGATAATATAATAATATTGGCTCAAAATAGTACTCCGGTGTAGGCTGAGAATCATTCATTGAACCCGTGTGGTTTACCTGATGCTTAAATGGTATAGCTGATGCATTTACTTCAAAGAAAAACTGAATACCAGCTCTAGAGCAGTTAATTGATTGCATTGTCTCCCGTTCTTGTGTTGAGTAATTGGAACAGACACAACCAGATGGGAACTGTATAGAGGCATTGCAGACGTGTGTGCTGAATAGGCAGTATAAGCCTAGTAGAAGCAAGATGCGCCCACCAGATGCTCTGCACCAGGTGCTGGGCAAATGTGAACACATTGAAGTCAGCTGCCAGAAAGTAGCTAGGATAATTTGGCTACGTACTGTAGGAAAAATGGTTGGCTTGTGTACATCTGAAAATTTTAGAGTTTTACTTTTATACACAGTTCCGGGCATGTATCTTTTCATGAAGAACAGTCTCTTTGCATTTGATTTAGTAAAACGTGATGGCAACAAAGAAGACATCTGGAAACATGCAGACATGTTAGTTTCATGATCTCTATCCATTTTACTCAGGAATGTAATTTTGTGTTGTGCACTGGCCCAGGGACTGACCAGTGGTTGTGCCTCAAACACAGATCAAATGAAGGCTAACAGTCCCTTGAGATCATGTTAATAAAGCATTGCCTATGGTTTATCCTAGGCACTAAATTACGGGATGTGGTAGTGGCTTATTTTGTCTCTGCAACAGTGTGCTGGAAATATGTTTTTTTAAGTCTTAGTTAGTTTTGTCCCTGTAACCAGTTTTGTCCCTGTAACCAGTGCTCCAGAAATGTCAGACTGCTCTGAGACAAATACCCTTGTGGTTTTGCCCGGAGCTGAACACTGCTTTGTGAAAGACACTTTGTCACATTATCGATGTTGACTCTGTGTGGCTGGCCGTTAAGTTGACACAAAGTAGACAACAGGGGACGAATGCAGGTCCTGTAAACTGATCAATCAAATCGAAGACCTCGCAGGCAGCAAGGCAAAGTTCCGGTGATAAGTTTTTCTCTGCAGCATGCTACTTTGTAAACATCAGCTGTGGGATCTGGGGGAAAATAAGAAATAATTATTATTTTTTTTTTAATTTTTAGTATGCAGTTAATTAGAAAATTTTTGATGGCTAGACTCCTAAGCGAGAGAAATCCTCTGCAAGGTTGTGGACTTTTCTCTGTCGGAGGCAAGACAGGTTAAAGTTATGTGAGTAAATCTGTAAGCTTATACAAAAGTCATGTGGTTTAAATCTGGAGTCATATAATGAAGTAATGTTGTTAAATCAGTGTGCATATCCAGCAGATGTAATTGAATGTATAGGTAGAGGTAGTGGTGTAGTTAATTAGTTAATTAAATCTAGTTGTAGGCCAGAAATAACACACTGTTTTTTAAAAACTATACAGGCACCAATTCTGTAGTTAAATCTAAATGCCCAGACAAAAGTTGTGCTATTAAATAAGTAAAGATAATTCGATGGGCCCTCTAACCTGTTTACTAGTGGGAAAGTATCAGCACGTACAAAATCTGCAGGCTGTAACGGCGAAATGTCTTCTCCAAGGCAGGTAGGTAGGTAGGTAGTTTCAAGCCATACGGATGGTTGCCGCAGTTATTTTGGAGCACAGCGAAACTATTTCTTTAGCCATGCTACAAACAAATACTGCAGACTATCGACTGGTAAGCAAGATAGCAGAGGCTATCTCTTCCACGTGAGTCTACTTCTTGTTTATCTGAGGTTACCGTACTAGGTCTGGTTTTGGTGAAGTTGGTTGGTAGCGCCGGGCGTTAAGGGGAGACAACTGAATGTAGTGTGCTAACAGTACCTATGAACGACAAGGCTTGGAGTTTGAGTATCTGAACAAGAGTGTGTGCGGCTGTCTAGTTTCTCGTTATCGCCATCTGTGACCGCGAGGTCAATGTGAAGGGCAGTGTTATCATCGCAGCTGTGATCAGGTCAAGGGTTAGTCGGCAGTGTCAAATTATCATCATCATCCTTTTGATTAATTCTCTAAGCAATGGGGAGCTTACTTTACAGTTCTCTGCGTCCCTTAACAGGTCCCCTTCTAACGCACGCCATTGTTTACCGTCTTCCCTGCGCCTTGTTGGTTGTTTCTTCTGAGGCTCGTTAAATTGACAAGCCAGCTAACAGAATGCCGCCTAGCTATCTCAACTGAAGACAGAATCGATAGCGCTGTCGGCGCTGGGACTTTCAGTTCAGCAGGCTCTTTGTATCTGGGAATCGCCTTTACACGAGCTTGTTCACTTCTTAGTGTCATCCTCGAGTGTCTTGCTTGCTTGCGTTGGTGATCATGCTGCCCCATATCTTGCGAATGAAGCGTTCGTCACAATCAGTTTTGCCACATCTTTCCGTGCTATAGACCCTTGTCTTAAGCTGATTTCATATATCAGCCGATCCATCCATCCACGAGTATAGCCATCATTACGTCTATTTGTCTACCCGCGCATCAATTGCGCTACCCACTCATCCATTCACCCCACCATCCACGATCTAATCTATCTACCTACCTACCTATATATCTATCTATCTATCTGTCTGCTGATATTTGTTTGCAAGCACAGGCACCACTTTTATTCCATGCGGATGGACTAATGTCATCCCCATAACCCAACCCCGGTCACGCCCTATAGGCCAACCTGTCCCTCCCTCCTTAAGACACCTAGTGTACGCTGTTGGCGTCTAATCCGCCCCTTTTTTTTGCCTCCACCAGCGCGTTGGAGATATATAGGCCGACCCTATTTCATTGTACGAAGTTTTTTCGCCAGGGACACAGATGAGTATCATTTATTCTATACATTAGAGTCCTATGTAGTCACTTCATAGTTAAAGCATATTTGTGTATGTGTACTGTGTTGTCCTTTATGTGCTGATGAAGGCTAATCGCCGCAACGTCCTTTGTTTGTTTATTGTAATCTATTTTGTAAAGCTAACATAAACTGTTTGTTGTTTTTTACCAACTTTTTCTCTTCCCTGTAATTTTCTACTCCTTTTTTAAAAACTATGGCTAACGATAATATTCTGAGTTATAAGTTAGGTCGTCTTCACGGTACTCCGGAAACGTCCATGTTCGTTCAGATCTCCCTTGCCTCAACATATAGACCAGTATTCTGTGGTTGAAGAGCGACTGGCTGTCAAGAGGGAAATCCAGGTTCGAATCCTCGGTCGGACGGGATTTTTTCTCTGTCAGGGGAGGGGGGGGGGGGGGAAACATCCTTAGCATCACAGTCGTGGCGACAGCAGTACTAGCCATGCGGCCGTAAATCCTCTGGCTCAAAGACACCCCCCCCCCCTTTTTTTGCCTGCACCGCAAAAATGCTATAATAAAGGCATTATTTGGCAGTTTTTAATTCTGTGGTTAAAAGTGCCGGACGTGCTAGTTCATAAGATTTCCCGTACGTCAGGTTTGTCTCTCGTACCTGTCCGTGTCGATCCTAACTTCTTAACTCCAGATGCTTGTGTTCTTAGCAGCGATGTTCTTCTTCTTCATCTTCTTTGTGTTCAGCAGCTGTAAACTCTGGTGGACTCTTTTGGACTGCAGTCCGGTTCCAGACCCTGAGTGTTGCGTGTGCATCCGTTTAACAGATCTGACTCATTGCTATGCAGACTGTTGGTTCCTTGCCTCTCGGGCAGATGCACTCCGACTTCAAAGGAAGCTCCCAATTAGTTTACTCTTACGACATGCTTTTGGAAAGGCAGTGGGTCTATTCTTGTTTTCCCTATAATAGGGCCCCGGATCCCACATGGGGGAGGCAGCGATGGGAACGCTGTGCTCCCACAATCCTCTGATTATTCCACCCCCTAAACATCACATTCGAACTGGGTTGCTTTTCACAAGGTTTACAGTAGCTCCCTAACTACGTCACTGCCGGTCTTGTACATTGATTTTCCTATCCAACTGCTGGTCAGGCAGAGAAGTTTTGGCTGGTCAGTTGGGCTTGTCTTAAATTAGAAACAGCGCGACCGTTTATCCGTCGATTCTAGTTGTGGCGTCGGACGCAACTGAGATATTGTTTGTTGTTAGTGGTTCGCAAACTGTAATCTCCCCGTGTGTGTTCCGGCGCCCCATTGTGAAAAAGGGGGGTGGGGGCAAGAATAGACCCACTGCCTCCCTAACAAGCATGTCGACATATTGGAAGCTTTCTTCAAAGTCGGAGTGCATCTGCCTGAGAGGCAAGGAACCAGCAGGCTGCATACAGATACGCAAAATCTTTTAAACGGGTGCACACGCAAAACTCGGGTCTTGGAACAAAGCCAAAGTCCAGAAATGGACGAACAACCGTGTCTTCCTGTCGGGGTTTACAGCCGGTGAACGTAAATAAATAAACACACAAAACCGTAATCTCTAGGTCAGTCGTTTTCGTCATCGTGTATAGACTATTGGCGTAAATGATCATGTTTTCCACGTGTTGCCGTCGATGTGTACTACTTCGTATGCTGACACAGTTCCTTGCTATGGCACAGTGTTGTCAGGAGGATTCTCTCGCTGCTTTTCTCGATCTCTCTCTCTCTCTCCCCATGTGTTTCCAGTTGTCACAGCATGCTTCCAGCTGATCTTTTATCGAATGTGTGTTCTAATATTTCTTTTTTCTTTCTACACCCAAGGTGAACACACATACCTTTGTTTAATTAAGTCTCTTGTCTTTCCACAGTCTCTTTCTTTCTGACAGTTATTATTATTTCTCCTTAACGTTCACCGGCTGTAAACTCCGGCGAAAAGTTTTTGTTTTTCTACTTCTGGACTGCGGTCCTGTATCAGAACCTGAGTGTTGCGTGTGCAGACTGTTTGTTCCTTGTCTTGTGTTTGGGGGGCGGGGTGTGGTTGAATTTTGCTGCACCACAAACGAAGTTACATCAGAACATAAGAACCTTTGAACCTCTATGCACTCTGAACAATTATATAGCTGGACTGCCTTCATTATACAGTAGAAAAGTTTGCCTTAACGTTGTATCCTGTATTCCCGTGTCGAGAACATGTGAACAACGGGGGAGAAAAAATATTCGCTGCACCACAAACGGAGTTATTTCAGAACATGAGAACCTTTGATATAGGCATATCCTGTACTCGGAACTTTATATAACTACACTGGCTTCATTATACAACAAAACATTATCTCTAGTTACGAGAACAAGTGAATTGGGCTTTCCTGGACAGGCATCTTATGAATTATTCATTCCTGTCATCAGAATGGGGAAGCTAAGGAAGTACAACGTTTGTTATTAATTTGTTATGCCACCTTGCAGTTTCGAAACACGTTGGCATTCATCGGCGGATTACTGCACTTGCCTGGCTTAAGCATCGTGGCAAGAAAATGTATCGATTATTAATTGGCAGGCAGTTGTTTTTTAGCACGACGAGGCCAGGCTGGGGATATCTTGTATCGGATTTTACCCCGGAGAGAGAGAGAGAGAGGAGAGGGAGGGAGAGACAAGGGGATGAGTAAATCACCTAACAGTGGCAGTCTTTGCCCTGGTAGTATTGCTGAGAAGGGGGAATGTTTCTAGGGTTCCTGAACTGAAAAGTTATGAGTTAGATTATCTTCACAGCACTCCGGACACATCCATAGGCGCTCAGATTCTCCTCTCAACATATTTATCAGCGTCGTGCGGTTAATAGTGCCAGTCCTATGTAGGTTAAGGCTTCGTGTGCGTTCAGTGAGCTTCTCATGCTTAGCTGTGCCGATCTTTACTCCCAATTCGCGTATTCTCAGCAGTGATGTGGACACATTGCTTTCAAAATCCTCAGGGCAATGACAATGTCTGTGTGATCCATGGGCCGGCCATCTTCAGTTAATGCAGCATCTGCCAGTCTATCAGCTCTTTCATTACTAACAATCCTGAACTGAACAGAAGTATGTGCTATTGTAACGACAAATGTAGTATAGTTCGTGAGGAAAAAAAAATGGGGGGGGGGGGGGGGTCATCTCCTAATTGTAAATGTCGGTTCGTTAAGCTTTTTAGTCACATTTACGGCCGAAGCGTTGTTTTGCCAAGGTTTTGCTTCCCCGTTTCGTTAAGCCTTTTAGTCGCATTTCACTGGAATTCCTTGTTATAAGCTTGACTGCAGTCACCCCCATATTTCCTAAATGGAACGGAATGGTTTTTGATTCCTCATGCTGTTTAGGGATGTATCAATTACTGAGTCAAGCAAGAGGCAACACTGTTTCCATGGTGTTTTCTTTGGGGGAGGGAGGAAGGGGCGGGTGATGTTTGCGCATTATGAAGGATGTTTCAGTCCGTATTTCGAATTATTACCATCATGTTCAGTGTCGATAAGCTTCAGCTGTCATGTTGCACCATCTCACACGGTCGCCACATTCATGGATAGTGTCATTGTTCTTGTCTCGCCCCATCCTTATGGCTTAACCACCCAGATATGAGTGTATTTTTCGTTGTTGCCATCAGTCTTACCAAGTTCTCCAGTCAGTTCCTTTTCACAGTAGTATTTCGAATATCTGAATCCCCGTATGGGTTGCGGGACCCCATTGTGGGGAGGGGGGATTGGCCCACTACCTCCCCAACAAGCCTGTCCAAAGAGTCGACTCATTGGGTGCTTTCTTCAAAGTCGGAGTGCATCTGCCTCAAATTCAAGGAACCAACAATCTGCATACAAGTAAGCCAGATCTGTAAAACGGATGTGCACGCGACAGTCAGGCTCTGGAACAAGACTAATATCTAGAGATGGACGAACAACTAGAACTTTCCGCTAGAGTTTACAGCCTGTGAACGCTAAGAAGAAGAATATCTGAAGGTTAACCCCTTAACACATACCTTGAAAAAGTCGACGTGTCGGCCGAAAGACTGTAAACGGCTACAGCGCAATTATTCGTTGACACAGTTTAAAATAAAAGTCGGACAAAGAATGTGAAGCTTATCTGAGTAATAACAACATGTTCCTCATATCTTGAACGACACAGCCTCTTGTTCACTTATCAAGTTTCTGGGTGGATTAAGTGTAAAATTCATTTTTTCGAGGGAGGGGATATTTGGTTGAAGAAATATTGAGAGAGAGAGAAAGGGGGGGGGGGGGAGTACCAGAAACGATATTTTCCTGTAGCTAACATAAAGTTACACAAAACGTGGAAATCGATGTTGAGAAATGGCCTGTCAAGCGCCTGCATACGCCTTTTTTCCTCCGTATACCAATGCATCATTTAGAAAGACGCCTGCGGATTTTCTTAGATCGCTCTTGCCTTCTGTATATAAGTTAGTGATCCTTCCCCCCCCCCCCCCCCATGTCGTGGGCGTATTTATGATACTTACTTCATATTTATAGTTCGATGGGTCGTTTCAGTATCAGCAAGCCGCCTCTACTTCCAGAAACTTTCCGGGCACCTTTATATAGGCCATGGCAACGGTACTGCTTGTCTTGCAGTTTCTAACGCAAGAGCAGAAAATGGCGAGGTCTGACACGAGATTTAAAATCAGATAGGGCGTGAATGTTTGTGTTAGGTTACGCTGAAGTACTGAGTCGACTCACAACAGATAACATGTACAAATTAGAGCGTGACAGAGAGAGAGTGTGTGTGTGTGCATGACCTGCTGCTGCGGCTTCCGGTTCAACACATTCAACTTTAGCAAACCTCCAAGTGTCACCTCTTACCCTTGTTGGGGGAGGGGCATTGGGGCTATTCTCTTCCCTCCCTCCATGGATACTCAGGGCCTCAAATCAATGTTCTGTTTAGACTGTCTTATTGTTTGCATGCTTGCTGTGCTCTTGCTCTGGCAGTATCTATCAAACAGACACAGGGGCATTCTCTGTAGACACAGCCCACACTGAGCAGAGAAATCACCAAGGGTGAGAGTTATTGATTTATGTTTTTCAGCACTCAGTGTGAGTCGAATCGGCATGTAAAGAGGCGAATATGGGCCTTTTCATGTCAGCATGTGTATACGTTAAAATGCCCTTACCAGAGACATACACAGTTACATGTAAATGACTTGTGTGGTAGGAGAGAGAATATTACAGTTAGATTACTTTAGCAGTAGGAAGTGAGAAAGGGGGGGGGGGGGGGGGGGAACACTTATATGGCTTTAACTATAGGAAGTGTGAGTGAATGAGAAATAGAGATGTAGAAAGATAGAAATTACACTTAAATGACTCCTGCAGTGGTTAACATCTGTGTAAGGTTTATCTGTATCTTACTGTATTGTCTGCATGTGTTTACTGTTTTTATAGTGCGTATAAGAGGATTTGCCCCTGAAAATAGCTAGTTCAGTCGCCACGGACTTTGCAAGTTGGGATCTCCCAACCCCCTGGGGAAAACCCATCCTCTCATCAAGGATTCGAACCTATGTCTCTTGGATGAAAGCACGGCGTTCTTAACCAATCTGTTCTTACTAGAGAGGTGTAATGTATTAATATTATTGGTCCTCAGTCAGTTACTGCTGAAGTAGGCTAATGAATATACCCAGTTTAAATCTGTAGTACCCGGATTTTTCAACATAGGTACCCAAATTTTCAACATACAATACCCAGTGTTAAAAAAAATTCAGTTCTCCGGCATATACTAACCATATTTTTAACATACAATACCCAGAGTTCAAGAAATTCAGTTGTCTGGCATATACTACCCAGATTTTCAACAAACAATACCCAGTGTTCAAGAAACTCAGTTCTCCGGCATA
This sequence comes from Candidula unifasciata, assembly GCA_905116865.2. Lineage (NCBI taxonomy): Eukaryota > Metazoa > Mollusca > Gastropoda > Stylommatophora > Geomitridae > Candidula > Candidula unifasciata. The sequence continues at coordinate 127,526 of CAJHNH020000439.1, read as the reverse complement.
TACTACCCAGATTTTCAACAAACAATACCCAGTGTTCAAGAAACTCAGTTCTCTGGCATATACTACCCAGATTTTTAACATTTTCCTTTCCTGTACTTTGTTAATACTTCGGACTACAGAATGCTGACTTCTGCTGCTTACAGAGATCTCAGGAGGGACATATCAACATCACTGTCCTAGATTTGATTACAAGTGCCAGCATAAATAGCTGACGTAGGGAGAAACTATTTCACAAATGCATAGATGCTTTCTTTCCAGCCAACTTTATGTTTGTTTATGTGTCAGTCAATGATTCTGTGTTTAAATATGGTCAAAGGGCTGTGTGTGATCATGCAAACACACTAAGTAAAAACTGAGTGCATGTATATTTTTGTGTGACAATTATATCTAACATGTCTCACTCAGAACACATGGTGGGTGCACCTCTCCTCTCAAGTCTCTGTCTCCTGCATTCGATTTTAAAAGTACAGTAGTGGTAATTACACACATATATATACACACACACACACACATATATATATATATTGCTTGGTTCTAACAGTTTCCCCTACGTTGTTTTGTAACAGACTTTGTAATACTCCTTATAATACACAGTTCCTAGTGTATCGTTCGTTCTGATATGCAATTTCTAATATATTTTATTGAATACTTAATTCGTAAAACTGTCTTCTCGTGCAGGGCTGTTTAACTAAGTTTACTAAGGGGCCACAATCTTCAAATTGGGCAGCATGACGGGCCGGAGGCTAGAGCTTAAACATACAAAGATCATTATAACACAAAACTGCTGGCAGTGATCAGCGGGCCATTTACATAGCGCTCTTCTTGGTTCTTATACACAATTTCGAATACATGCCAGAGTTGGTTCCTGGGCCCTATTATAGGGAAAACAAGAATAGACCCACTGTCTACCCAAAAGCATGTGGTAAGAGTCGACTAATTGGGAGTTTCCTTTGAAGTCATAGCACATCTGCCTTTCAGTACATCTGCCTGAAAGGCACGGAACCAATAGTCTACACACAAATGTATCAGATCTGTCAAACAGATGCACACGCAACACTCAGGTTCTAGTTCCTGATCAGTACTGCAGTCCAAAAGTGGATGAACAACCAGAACTTTTCATTAGACTTTAGAGTTGTTGAACGCGAAGAAGAAGAAGCGATGACAGAGTGGTTGTAAAATGTAAAGCTCAACACAATGGGCCAATATTCGCCCTCTTTTTTTTAACTCATCGAGCCCCAGAGCACACATGATGTATGAATCACTCTATCTGTTAACCCCTTCCCAAGAGTAAAAAGTTCTCTCACCTTTTTTTTTTTTTTTGTATTTAGCCAGAACACACTTAAGAAATCTGGCATATCCAGTGGTCACTACTGCTGTTATAATACTGTTTTGAAAGTAATGAATAAGTGAATTTGAATCACCGGTATTTCTTCACTAGCATTTCTTGTGGTACTAAAAGGGTTAAGGCTGAACGAATACAGAACATTTGTGTATTTCCACTTTTGGTGTTATAATTGGCAGTTTTTTTTCCGTATATAACAATTACATTAACGCACGTGTCATTCTACACGTGCAGGCGTCACCACTCTATAAACTACACACACACAGATAACATACTCTGCTGACTCGCAGTTGCTAATAAAATAGTGTGGTTAAACGCCAAAATCTAATTGAGAAAGAGAGGTTTGAGTTAGGCGACCTCGTTTTATAAGCAGAATGCATTGTCAGGTGGGTTTTTTTTTTTTTAAATATAAATAAATGACCTGAAACCGCCGTATTAAAAAAAGACGGTAAGTTTATTGAAAAGAAACATTACTGAGAGATTATTTTGTGTGCAAAAAGAACAGGCATAATTTAAAACAGGTAAAAATTACCTCGTCCGATTACCAGATGAAGAACCGTGCTGTTGATGTACTATCCGTCTTTGTCAGGGCAGTGTGTTGTTGCAGCTGCAGGGAGAGATCGTCCGACAACACGCAGGATATTGTGTGCCGTGGCGGCGACCTGGTTAGCCCCCAACACTTTTCTTGTCTGCGCGACCGTCCCGTTAGCAGACTGCTTAAAAGGATGTTGGCTATCTTGAAGAGGTGGGGAGGGTCTGGCTATATATATGTATGAGCGTGCGTGTCCGGCCGCTCGTTGGCCTTGCTTGGAGATTGCTATAGTTTTTATTGTAGAATAGCTGGGGAATTGATTATTTTAAGGGTTGAAAGTAGTTGAAAATCAGGTCCAGTTCACGTTTCCCGGCCCGTCTACACACTGGCTGACCCTTTCATCCATACATTCTCCGACTCTTCAACGTTAGAGGGGTGTCACGTTATCCTGCCTCCAAATACGTCAGTGTCGCTTATTTTATACTGCACGACTACACACATTTCAACGACCCTAGAACATCTAGAACTGGCCCTAATCCAACCCCCCCCCCCCCTTCCAACACCCTGAGCCTAGGTCACACGAGAGACTCTAATTTGGTATGCAACCTCTTAAAAATCGTATCCTTGTATACAAAAAAATTGGGGATTACTCATAGTTTTCATTGTGCCTTATTTGCCGTATGTGGGGAAAAAAGGGAGCGGGGGAGGGGCTAATCGGAGCAAACGGTCAGCATGCTTATAATTAAACGAGTGGCAGTGACTTCTCAAAACATCAAATTGCACACACGTCACTCCCAGATGGTCATCTCCAGTATTAGTCTGCCGGTAATATCAGATTTTCATTGTGTGCTGGATAGGCTATCAAAATAATCAACACGCATCGCTACACATCGGATTTGATTTCCACGCGTTATTTCTAGGGGTGCACAAAATATTAGTTAAACAAAGATCAAAGAAACTCGCTGCTTTAAGAACCCAGCAGCACCTATGTAGTTGTAAATTATAAAACCATATGGACATGTGAAATCTAAGGCCACCTGCAAAAATTCGTATTAATGTGTTCAGACGTTTTCCAGGGGGCCGCGTTAGCGCAGTCGATAGGATACTCGCTTTCAAATCCAGCTGTGACTCGCTGCAGCCCATAGCCGGTGTTCGAAACCGGACGGTTTCCGGGGTTTACCCAGCCTCTATGAAATGTGTACTAGAGTTAACACTCTGGGGTAAATGAAGGAACGTCGCTGCAACTACGGAGTTGCGTGCGGACAGCGATACAGGCGGACAGTTTCTTATAAGCTGTCCGTTCTCGTGGCAGAGCACTTATGGTTTATAACCGTGTGCAATGACGCTGGTTCACATCTATCAACTTTACCTTTACAGAAATCTTCCACATAATTGCTAAAGTGTGAGGATATGCATGGTGAAACCCACTATGACTGTTTAGTGCAAAGAGGTCAATTGTGTTGCCTCTAAAAGGCTGTCTGTAACAACTTTGTAGGTCGTTGAAGGTCAGGCACGGACATTTTATCTTGAATTTCACTGTGCGTCGAGATGCTGGCGTATCCGTCACGGTGTGTGAACAACAGGTGGGCTGTTTACCATAACTTTAGCCCCAAGCAGGTGCACTTTAACGTCCTTTCTTCTTCTTGCGTCTTTTTCATTTCGTCTTGTACCGCTTCGGTTGTTGATGGAGATATGAGGCGGTGCTACACACAGCTTTCAAGGACCCCTAGAACTGGCCCTAACCCAAACCCCTTACCCACAGTCTGTGCCTAGGTCACACGAGAGACTCTTTTCAAAGAAATCGGCACAACCCTTTTGACCTAGATCAGACTGAGAAAGTTTGCAGATGGGCCAGAAAACGTGAACAGGTCCGAAAATCACTATCCATCTCTCTCTCTCTCCGTTTTTTATATGTTGTCGCTGTGTATAAATGCAGTTACACAGTATCTTTCTCTTCCTCTTGTTCTTCTCGTTCACACGCTGTAAACTTCTGTCTGGTTGTTCGTCCACTTCTGCACTGTTAGTCTTCTTCCGGAATTTAAGTTTTGCATGCACATCCGTTTGACACATCTTGCTTTTTTTTTTTTTTTTGCATTCGGATTGGTGGTTCCTAGTCTCTCAGGCAGATGCGCTTCGAGTTCTTTCGGCCGTCTCGATAAAACAGTGTACTGTTTCTCTTGTGTTTTTTCCCCCGTCCTGTCCTTTGCAATGTCTCGTGCTCTACGTCCTTCTCTTGTGTATGTTCAAGCGTGGCAAGGCATTCTCTCTAAATGGACTCATCATTTTATTTACAATAGGTCCTACAACTGTATATGTTTAGCATTTTGACATGTTGTGCATTTATTGTTTTATTTACTTCCGTAGGCGCTTAATCGATACCCTTTGTCGCTAAAAGAAGCTAATTATAAAATATATTAAATGCACATCGATAGATTCAAATTAATATGTTGAATATAGAATTACTTCACAGCTATAAGCTGTGATTGGCTGAAAGCGCGTGTGGCAATGAAACTATGAAGAATTGGCAGTGTTCCTGGTTTTTATGATAAGAGTGATAATCTGTTTCGGTATATGTATGTATTTCCGTTGAAGAAAAAAAAGGGGGGGGGGGGGGGGACAATAATAGCGACCGAAAGCTTTTAATACCAGGGGCATGTGGGTTCGCAAGGGCACTTATTTCTGTAAACATTATAACTAGAAATGTTTAGTCCCCCCCCCCCCTCTCTCTCTCTCTCTTTCTCTCTCTCTCTCTCTCTGCATGTGTGTGCACCCACTTTCACTGTACTTCCAATCCAGTCTTTTTCATTTGTCTTAACTCTGGTTAGTTAGTTGCGTATCCTTTACAGGACGTTGCAGAACCAACCCCAACAGCCCCAGGCTGTTGTGTGGTTTTTCTAGGCAAATTTACGTCCAATAGTTTGTCTTAACTCTACAGCTCATATTATTATGGTTACTGGGAAAGTATCAACGCGTGTCTAATTTTTCATGCAGGCTGTATTTGTTCCCTGTGTACGTCTGTTAAAAGGTAAATGTTTGCCGGTATACTGCTTTCCGCTACCCAGCTATTGTGTATAAAAGTACTTCATTGGCAGTGTTCTGTAAAAGTAAAGTATTGAAGTTCGACTAAGACAGCAAAGCGTGTTGGGGAGGGGGGGGGGGGAATGAAGAAAGAAATGGTTACAGAACATGTTCACCTACCTACCTGAGGTACAACACTAAGTACTGCCATGGTGTTATTCCGGATGTCCCGTTTGACACGAGTTAGAAAAGACGAACTAGCCCACTATGGCAGCACTGAACTGCAAATTGAAGAAGTACAGGTCTCCAAAATGTGTGCGTGCTCGCGCGTGTGTGCGACTATTTGTTCCATATGTCTGGGGTATAATCCTTAGAATGGCTAACTGCATTACGCAAGCCCCGTATCTCCGGCGACAACCGTAGGGATCTCCGTAAAACAAATCGCACTCGTGAACAGAATGTGGGGCAAACGGCTTAGCATCAGCTACGGCGTTTCCTCTCCACAACGACCAGAGAGAGAGAGAGAGAGGCGGTGTAGAAGTGTCCGAAACATATTAGCAGATACATTGGTTTAACGGCGTAACTACATTACCCATCCAGTGCCGATCGGTCTGTAAAAATATGGGACGCCCTTCCCATACGCCCGATGCGCCTAAGGCCTAGAAAGGGATCTGTTTTGAATGTTTGAATATATATATATATATATATATATATATATATATATATATATATATATATATATATATATATATATATATATATATATATATATATATATATAGTAGCATCGAAGCATCCCGTTTTTCCCCCCTGGTAGTTCCGCTTGAAAGTTCTAAATTTCAGCACCACAACAGTAGGTGCAGCTTGACCCAGCGAGTGGATAAACGGCAACCTTCAGTTTTGACAGCCAAATTGCTGCTGGCTTGGCCATGATATATTGGTTTAGTTGTCACGTGAGAGGAACAGCGGAGATCATGTGACCTTGATGGCTTGCAGGGCGCGGAGACAAGGCAAACAGAAGGGAGGAAAAGGTCAACCTGGGAAATTGATAAGCGGTTGTTCTGGAGCAAACGTCGTGGACAAGGCTGTTGCCTGTCTGTCACACAGTACTCCTGTATTTACCACTTGCGAGGCGTTGTAGGACATGAAGGCCGTGAGTCGCATGGCTAGTGAAGTTAGCATATAAGCCAAAGCTTCATACGGAGGATGTTCTTTGTCTGCAGCTACTCTGATGTATGACTTAGCCTGCAGCACCTTTAGCCTATCTGCAAAAGTCGGCTAGGATGTGTCGCATGCACACAATTGGGGTGTCTCTTGTACATCCCAGGATCACCCGCATAGCTTCATTCTGTATATTTAATAAATAAATAATACATTTAATATTGTGTCAGATATATAATTTTTGTTTGCCAGCCAGCACATGATACAGTCTTCCCACCCCTCATCTTTTTCTGTGTCGTTGCCTCTGTTTTCCACCCATCCATATCTGGATCCACCCATCCTTGTTTTCCATTCCCTGCGTCTACCCATCTTTCTTAGACCAGCATCATCCTCAACCAGAGTCAATTTACAGAGACATTTCCGATGGAAGCTATGTTGCGTTTCAAAAATCGTGCCCTCACACTTTAAAACCTATTTCGAACATTCCTGTACAGAATCAACACGAATGTTTGCATGTGGCCTTCGATTTCCATTGTCCATACGGTTTTATAACTTACAGCTGCACAGATGCTGCTGTTTTCCTAATGCAGTGAAAATCTTTGATTTAAAAAAAAACTCATTTGTATACCCCTAAAAAAAGATACAACATACAGTAATTGACCCACGCTTGGATTGGAGAGTTTTTGGAAATCAGTTCACTTGTGCAGTCATTATTTTGATAGCCTTTCCCACTTACAATAACAAATCTACAACTTATGGGAGGCTCATGTTGGACCATCTGATATTGAAACGCGTGCGGTTTGAAGTTTTGAAAAAATTACCGTAAGCGTGCTGATTGTTTACTTTGAATCGGTGTTTCATTAAAAAAAAAATTAAACAAATTGGAAACTAGATATTTTTTGTTTATTTAAAAAAAAAAAATCTAATGATTTTTGACATGATGTATGCAAAATTTCAACAACTTACACAGAATGGTTACTGGGTTACAGATTTTTAAAGTTGGGCGCTACTTCGGGAACGGATTGTAAATTAAAAGTCATCATGGTCTTGTGAATTAGCCATCACTAAATATTTTATTCCTGGCAGGGATTGTGCAACAACTCTCAGGATCGTGCTGCCGGGCGTGCAGTCAAGTCAAACCAGACGCCGATCCCCCCAAAAAAGGCGGGATGGAGAAGAATCGCGATCGATCTGATTAATATCAGAATCGCCCATCTTTGCGTTTCAACACCACAGGGGAGCCAGCGGGGCAATTGAAGCCGTTATGACCTCGACGCCTTTGATTATAAGACTTGCTAAGGGAAACGCTGGTCAGATAAAATGTCGAGGGTGTATCAATTGATGTTTTCCTTTAGGGCTATCAGGTTAGATTGTGTTTATGTATGGTATGCATGTTTACAGAGGTAAGAAGGAAAAGGCATTTTCATAAAAAGGAAAACCGGTCAAATAAGCCACGAGGTATCAATAGGCGTTTGGTTTGAAGGATATCAAGATTAGCTTTATGCAAGGCCGTCTCCAACATGAGCCGTGGGGCTGATGACGTTAGCTTACTAACATGACGTCACCATACCGGGCTAATGATACATTCTGTTTTTACTCTGACATCCTATTTTTTCGCTGTAAAGTAAAGGTAAAGTTCAGTTCACGGCTCTGGTTGGTTTATGTAAGACCCTTTTACGCCAGTGGCGTTCCGAGCATATGATGCTAGAAACTTTATTTTGTTTGTTTTTGTTTGTTTGTTAAAGACTTATATGGATTCCGGGTATCCACTGTGGAGGAAACAAGAATAGACCCACTGCCTCCCAAGCAAACATGTCATAAGAGTTGACTAATTGGGGGCTTGATTTGATGTGGGAGTGCATCTGCCTGAGAGGCAAGGAACCAGCAGTCTGCATTCAAAGGAGTCAGATCTGTAAAATGGATGTGCATGCATCACTCAGATTCTGGAAGAAGACTCCAGTCCAGAGATGGACGAGCAACCAGAACTTTCCACCGGAGTTTATAACCGGTGAGCGCCAAGAAGAAGACGAAAATAGACGAACCATAACTGGGTGGCAGATGTGTTCAGCATCACACCAGTCGCATTTGCGTGCAATGACTTGGTTTGGTACCTGTTTAGGCTTGGTTCGACATGGGAGCCAAGACAGGTTTCGAGAAAAAAAAATCGGAATCGATGCGGGCAAGGAGCGTCTTTACTATCAGCCTTCCGCGGCTTTATGGGTTTAGCAAGTGGTATGTGAATGTGCCAGTCCTGATCGGCGGGTGTGAGTCTGGGCAGTGTCAACAGCTCATAGAAGCCAGCTACAGCCCTCAGAAATAAGTTATTGTTATGTAAATATACGGTCCTGACCTGTGGGTCTGGGCAGTCTCCAGTTAGTTGACTAACTGTCAACAGCTCATAGAAGCCAGCTTCAGGCCTCAGAAATGAGGTATCTGAGAAAGGTAGACCAAGTGACAAGGTTCGCAATCAGACAGTTGATCATGATCTTAAAACCCAAACCTTACAAATTCGAGTGGAGCAGTCACAGTTACGTTGGTTTAGAAATGTACGTAGAATGTGAGAAAATCGGCCATCATGGAAGGCCAAGAACCAGGGAACCAGACCACCAGGACGACCCATGTTCCGTGGGGAAGACATCTGACAGTCCCTGACTGACAGAGGACTGGAATGGAACAAGTAAAAAAGAATTCTGCTGATAAAGAAGTCTGGCGATCTTTCTGGCAAACCTTTACACCCTAACCCCAACGTAGATTGGAAGCGACTAAGTAAGTAAATTTATGTGAAAGGGAGAAACACGAATAAATGGAACCAGAACAGTATTTGTTATAAACTATTCGGCCCTCTTGTTGTGCGATGCGCTCAGCATTACGCTCGTCGCCTTTACTTCTAGGGCACTACCATGTAAATCTGTGTGTGAATTATGGGGCCCTATTGTCGGGAAAACAAGAATAGACCTACTTCGTTACCGCCAAGCATGTAGAAGGAGTCGACTAATTCGGGATAGCCATCGAAGTCGGAGTGTATCTGCCCAAAAAAGCAGCGAACCAAGGGTATGCATACAAATAAGCCAGATTTGTAAAACGGATGTGCACGAAACACTCAATTTTGGGAACAAAGTCCCGAGTCAGACGAACAAGCAGAACTTTCCGCCAGAGTTTAGAGACGATAAACGCAAGGAAGGAGAAGAAAGAACACCTTGTACCCATTTTAGGTTGGATCAAGCTGTTACAGTCAGTTTTGGAGAGAGGAAAAATCCGTCAGTTTGCGGATTTGAGTAAACCTTCGAATTTTTTATGTGTTACTCTAACCTCTGCCAGACCCTACTCTCATATCCTTATACCAATTAATACTGTTGTCGTTTCTTCACCCTGTGTTATTTTAAGACATCCCAGTCTTCTCGATTTATAATTAATTGCAGAGACGGCAAGCAGCTAAAATTGGCATGTCTGCAGTTTGGATTGACGTTATCATGTCGGGCGCTGGGTTTTTTAAGCAAATATATCACGAATTCTGGGATTTCGAAGCTGGCACTTCATTTCTGGACAGACTGGTGACGCACATTGGGAGATTACACCCAGTTCCCCCACGGCTGTGTAAGGATTGAGTGATCATTGACAAAGACTGATGGAAACGTTTGTTTCTGTGTCTTTCAATTATTGAATTAACTTGTTGCCGTTAGCGTTGTTCTCGCTTATAATCAGACGGACTGGTAATAGAAGTGAGTAAAAATTAAAGAACCCTTTTTCACGTCTTCGAGCATATTGGGCATATAGGGCAAGAAATATATTTTGTTGTAGGCGAGTCGGCACTCGGTGGGCGATGTGGTCAGCATCGCGTCTGTCGCCTTTACTTCCTAAGACTGGACCTGGTACCATTTTAAGGCGGACTCGGCCTGAAAGCCCAAAAGTCATTTTTAAGGGGGGGGGGGGGGGGGGTTTCCCGGGGGGGGTCCGGCTTTTTTCATGATCTGAACCCACGATCTTTAGATCCACAGGCAAGTGTCTAGCGGCTGCCATTGATAAAAGTACTCTTGGGAAATAAAGGCCAGTTGTTGTCAGTGCCATAAAAGGCTTGGGGATAATGCTGACGGAACCAGCCTGGCTTGGCGCTTTCCTGCGAACTGAAAAGTCTTGGGTTTAAAGTCTCGTTAAGCCGGGATTCCCCCCCCCCCTTTTTCCCCTCTTCTAAAATGACGTTGGGTCGACCTAGCCTTAAATGGGTACTAGATGAAGTCATGTGAAGTAAAGGAGGTCAGTGTGATGCTGACCACATCACCCATCGAACGTCGATTGGTCTATGAAATATAGGTCTAGCCCTATATGCCCAATGCGCCTGAAGGCGAGGATAAAGGTCTTTTACTTGACTTAGTTTATGAAATCCCTAGCATGTACGGCAACACTTGATGCTGCTAACAGAGAAATAATTTGGTCTGTTCCCGTGATCAAGACAAAACTATACAGTACGTGTGGCGATTTTTTACTGCACATTAGCTTTCACCAAGGCTTCAGGCCTCCTGATATGTTTTTTTACCCCGACAGAAAGGATCGAAAATGACAAAGTAAAATTTTAAAGGGGTTTTCTTACGCCGTTAGTGCTTTGAGCATGAGGTGCTTACCCATATTGTATAGACCAAACGGCACGCGATGAGTGATGTGGTTAAACTGAGGGACCAGTCGCATTCAGTGCGTGATGTGGACAACATCACAGTGGCGACCTGAGGGACCAGTCGCATTCAGGGCGTGATGTGGACAACATCACAGTGGCGACCTGAGGGACAAGTCGCATTCAGTGCGTGATGTGGACAACATCACAGTCTCGACCTGAGGGACCAGTCGCATTCAGTGCGTGATGTGGACAACATCACAGTGGCGACCTGAGGGACCAGTCGCATTCAGGGCGTGATGTGGACAACATCACAGTCTCGACCTGAGGGACCAGTCGCATTCAGTGCGTGATGTGGACAACATCACAGTCTCGACCTGAGGGACCAGTCGCATTCAGTGCGTGATGTGGACAACATCACAGTCTCGACCTGAGGGACCAGTCGCATTCAGTGCGTGATGTGGACAACATCACAGTGGCGACCTGAGGGACCAGTCGCATTCAGTGCGTGATGTGGACAACATCACAGTCTCGACCTGAGGGACCAGTCGCATTCAGTGCGTGATGTGGACAACATCACAGTGGCGACCTGAGGGACCAGTCGCATTCAGTGCGTGATGTGGACATCATCACAGTGGCGACCAGAGGGACCAGTCGCATTCAGTGCGTGATGTGGACAACATCACAGTGGCGACTTGAGGGACCAGTCGCATTCAGTGCGTGATGTAGACAACATCACAGTGGCGACCAGAGGGACCAGTCGCATTCAGTGCGTGATGTGGACAACATCACAGTGGCGACCTGAGGGACCAGTCGCATTCAGGGCGTGATATTGACAGCATCACTGTGGCCATCTCTCCCCTGCAGCTAAAGGTGCCTGTTTGAAACTGAGTCGACCTGTGAGCCAGTGTTCATTATAAAAGTCCACCTCGAAGTGGATTCAAACCGAAAACTTCAGGACCGACAGGCGAGCAAACTAAACATCCTGCCACTGGTATACGTAAGTGTACTCTGAGGTTATGGGCACTGCCGTCTACCTGGCGTGTATGCGTGAAAGTGTAAATATCTCTTCTGGTAAGTATCCTATGTGTGTATGTAAGATATTAAATATAAACAGACAGACAATGTATTGATTGACACTCCTAGAAAGAAGTAGGCCTATTTGACCATGTTCTTAGTGTACTTGTTTCCAAAGCGAGGCGCACACGCCATTTGGAAGTGACAGGTTCGATTCCCAACATGTTGACTATTGCTTTCGATTTATATGTTGTCTAGTTGTCTTTCTACTTCTTTTTATGAGCGCCAGTCGGTACATTGTCTGTTGATTACATTTACTATTTATACGGCCTCAAGGGTCCCCCTCTGTTTATTTATGGGTTCCTAAGTAACATCCTACCCCCAGATGAGGGTGGTGAGACTGGTTTCCAGGCTTTCTGATGCTTTTAACGACCCCAAAACATCTAGAACTGGCCCTAACCCTAACCCACCTACGCCCCACGAGAAAGTGCAGCCTAGGTTTCACGACTGATGCACCACCCCCTGAAATATTAGACTGCCCCGTGACCTGTGGATTTTCCCTGTTTGGTGTAGGATATTAATAAAGCACCTATTTATGTGTATGTAAGATAACACCCCGCCGTGTTCCTCGTCCGGTGTTAATAATCTTCACACGGGATGTGCCGAAAAACGCCGCAGCGCACGCCTGTGTAGTTTCTTTATACATAGATTTCCCCATCCGATTCATTCGTGCTTTTTAGCATCCACGAATGCCTGTGCATAAACGTGCGTATGTTTGTTGTTAACGTGCTAACGGCCGCTTACAATCACTGTTGTGATCGTATCTTTCTATCTGATTGCAGTTCGCCACTTTATGTTGTCGCACAATCTTAGTGCTATCTCCGGGCACTTCCGAAACCTGTCAACACATCTGTAATCTGCTGAATCTTCTTGAATAGTCCATTCCAAAAGTCGAGCCTAGTTTAAAAAAAAAAAAAAATTGTAACTCAGTAACCATTAGATTCAAGTTTGTCATGCAATATGTATTTAATTTACATTTTACCGTGTTTGCAGAAAAGTGTGGGGGGGGGGGGGGGGCAATTTAAAGCAAATGGTCATCATTCTCATAGTTAATAGGAGAACGGGAACTTTTCAGAACATCAGATTGCACGCGTTTTGTAGACGTTTCACTCTCAGGTGATCATCACTAGCATTAGCTTCCCGCGAGTTAAATGAAAAGTTTTTCATTGTAGGCGTGGTAGGCTATCAAAATAATCACCACCCATCACTGCACATGTGAACTACACGCGTGTGTCATTTACAGTATGTACCTTTTTTTTTAGGAGTACAAACATTTATAGTCAAACAAAATCAAAGAAATTCGCCTCTTTAGAAAAACTGCAGCAACTGCTTAGTCATAAACTATATGATAATTATAAGCCTATGAGAAATCTAAGGCCACATGCCCTAATTCATGTTGATCTGTAGAGGAGTTTTCGAGATATTCGTTTGTAAATTAATAGGGAGACGGTGTGGGCACTACCATCCTTGCTGACAATCATGTCGTAAAAAGCGACTAATCATAGATGCTCTCTTCGAAGATGGGATGACGAGGAACTAACAGTTTGCATACAGATAATTCAGATCTTTAAAAAGGATAAGCACGCAAAACTCGAGTTTTGGAACAAGATCAAAGTCAAGAAGATGACGAACAAACAGAACTTTACAGCCGGTCAACGCTAAGGAGAAGAAGAAGAAGAAGAGACGAATGCTTTGATAACGATTTGCTTGGCACCGTGATCAGCTCAGCGTCACACCGACCGCGCCTTCACTCCCAGGACAACAGGTAGTGATTATTTTAGTTTGTGTCAACCTAAAGAGCCTCTTTCCACGCCTTTTGGGCATATACTGCTAGACTTGCCTTTTGTATCGACCAGTCGGGACTTGTTGCATGTTTTTGTGTTTTTAAGTTCAGATTCGAACCTACGACCTTCGGATTCGTAGGCGAACTTCTAGCCGTTACACCACGGCAGCTGCCTGTGTCAGCCTAGGGCTTTGAATCTGGGAATTTAGGGCCGCATGGTTAGTGCTGTTGCCAGGGACTTGCAGGTTTAAACCCCCCCCCCCCTTCCACCCCCTTTTTTTTACCCCTATCTTTGCGCCCCCGGCAGAAAAAAAAATTGCCCTGTCTTACCTAGGATTCGAACCCGGATCTTAACCCGAGCCCTATATTCTTAACCGTTCAGCCAGCCGCTACTCATATGAGCCGTTACCAGTTTTAAAATACTGCCTTGATGTGAATTCCTGCTTTCTGCAGCACCCTGTCAATCAATATTTCTATGTTATTTTGTATGAGGGACGAACTGCGTGATTGACTGATTCCGTCAAGTTGACCTTTTGCTATCAGCTCGGGAAATCATGTTCTGTTTGCCTGCGTCGGGGAAAAGGCAACATTTGACCTTTTCAGCTTTAGATGACAGTATTCTGTCAAAGTATGCATGCATTGTTGGCTGGCTGATTGGTTAGTTGGGTGGTTGGCTGATTAACTGGCTAGTAGGCTGGCATGTTGGCCGATTCATTTATTAGTTTCGTTGACTGGCTTGTAGGACGGCTTGGTTAATCAGTCGGCTCTTTTATCTTCTGTCTTATTTTTCCTTAGCATTCCGAGCCCCTGAGGTTCATTGCTGCAGATATCACCTGACCCCATTCATCTCTCTGGTTGGCCTTCTCTTTCCAGTTGATGACACCAAGAGTTTGCAGGTCTGTCTAGACATTATCTCTGCATGGTCTTTTTGGTCTGCCTTGTGAATTACGACCATTCTCTTGTATATTGTTTTTACGGGTTGGTAGTCGAAGAAGAGAAGGGTAAAGAAGAACCCGAATTACAACATCAAGAAATAGACAGGAGTATGTTATCATACACCTATTCATCAAGCAGAAAACGGAGAAAGATGGCGCGTTTTATGTCCTAGTGCTTCCATCAATACACCTCCACGACCCTAATGGGTCAAGGTTTATGTTATGATTGAATAATTGGTTTATCGCCTGTCTGGTTAGTTGGCATTGGCTTATTGTCTGGTTCGTTAATTTTTTTTTTTAATGGCTGTCAGTCTGCTTTATTAATTGGTCAGTTTGTTGATTATTTGATTTTGCTTGCTGGCTTGAACAGTTTGAACTCTTCGAGTTCGATGCGTTGGCATCTGTCTCCCGAGTCCTGTAATTTGAATGCGTTCAGTCAATAGCTGTCATCACAGCTCTGGGGACATTCACATCACCGTTCCATCTCAGACTTCAGCAGCCAGCGAAGAGTTGCAATGCCGATGGAACCGGTAGCACTGTGCTGTGTTTTTGATAGTTTCCCTGATGTCATCCCTGCCTTTCTTGACCCTGTCCGGTGAGGTTGATCTTGAGACGTTCCTTTATGTCTGCCACCCAAGTATTATCCTCACGAGGAGACTTGCAAAGCTCAAGTTTTTCTCTCAGAGTGAGGTTATGCAAGCCTGGTTCTAAAACTCCTAGGCGGCAGAGAGGCATATTAAATCATGATTTAACACAGCACATACGGTTAATGGATTCCTAGTTTTTCTTCTGTGCAGTTTAGGTGTTTTACTTCAACCTACCCCAACCCACTAGAGGAAGGTTTCACCCGTCATCTTCTTCTTCTTCTTCTTTTTCTTATTCTTCTTCTTCTTCTTCTTCTTCTTCTTCTTCTTCTTCTTCTTCTTCTTCTTCTTCTTCTTCTTCTTCTTCTTCTTCTTCTTCTTCTTTTTCTTCTTCTTCTTCTTCTTCTTCTTCTTCTTCTTCTTCTTCTTCTTCTTCTTGTTCTTGTTCTTCTTCTTGTCTTCTTCTTCTTCTTCTTCTTCTTCTTCTTCTTCTTCTTCTTCTTCTTCTTCTTCTTCTTCTTCTTCTTCTTCTTCTTCCTCCTCCTTTGTTTTCAGCTAGTTTTGCTGATACAGATTCCCAGTTTCTGGACCGGTGGTCCAAGGTTTCATCGCCCAGGTACTGAGTTAAGTGCTTGGCGCGACACTGAGCTGTGGATTTCATGTGCAACATATATATATATATATTGCAATGTGTTGTTGACTGCACTAAAATGGCGGTTGACCATTTACGTTCAGACAGGGATGTCCTTTTGCGGGTATAGGATCGGCTTTCGTGATTGACCATTTGTGCCAACAGTGAGCTACAATTCTGGCATGGGACCTTTAGTGTCAGCACATCAGACAGCTGCTTTACAAATATTTACTTCACGTTTCCAAACTTCAAGATTTTGCTTAGGACTGACAAGATTTTCACTAGTTCTCAGACGGGACCATAAGGACATTTTTGTGATAGGAACGAATCTATTTTGGGGACGACCGGTAGTCATGCAGTGATAGTAGAACCTCATCTAGTGACTTACCTATTTCACTTCCGCTGTATGATTCTTTGAATGAACGCGGGTGGGGAGAGGAGAAGTGAATTCATGTATGTTTAAGCAAGGAGCAAAAGCCAGCACATAGTACACCTATATCTTCTTGTGGCCCGGTCTGTTGTGTGTGCTGTACAATACATCTGGAAACACGGGATAACCCCAACAAACATCTATATCTTCTTGTGACCCGGTCTGTTGTGTGTGCTGTACAATACAGCTGGAAACACGGGATAACCCCAGCGCGTGAAAATACCCAGTTGGCAGCCATCCTGAACTTTGAACTAACAGGTAGATCAGCTCACTCGGAAGGGTTTGCCGATCTCCTGACAAGTTCTAAATATAGACAAAGGGTTCGCCAACTTGCATCGTTGTTTTGTTGCACTTGGTGCTCACGAATGCGTTCTCATGTGTATGCGTTTACCTGGCACAGTTGTGTGCACTGGGAGACGTGGGCAGTGGCACAGTTGTGTGCAATGAGAGACGTGTGCACTGGCACAGTTGTGTGCACTGAGAGACGTGTGCAATGGCACAGTTGTGTGCACTGAGAGACGTGTGTACTGGCACAGTTGTGTGCACTGAGAGACGTGTGCAATGGCACAGTAGTGCACTTATGTACTGGCACAGTTGTTCACTTGAAGTAGCCGGATTTGTAGGGTTTAGTTTGGTTTTATTTGTTTGAGAATCGCTTTCATTAGACACCAGTATCTCCTTCTGCAGAGCAGAGTTTTCCCACTGCCGGCGCAGTGCACGACCTCTGTAGCACTGGCGGCTATCCTAGTCTCCGGGATATGAGGTCTTTGAGTGAAACTGGTGCGTAGTGGCCGCTGTGGATTCTCTGTCTCTCTGTCTCTCTCTCTCTCTGTCTCTCTCTCTCTCTCTCTCTCTCTCTCTCTCTCTCTCTCTCTCTCTCTCTCTCATCTCTTTCAGACAGGAAATATGTGTCCAGGGCCCTTTGGGAACAAGCAGCGGGGTAAGAAGCGAAACAAGATTATTATGGCCTGGAGAGAATGATTGGCCTGGAGAGAATGATGCACCTGGATGTAACCAGAGGGTCTGGCCGGCTCGTGGCACTCAGAGGAAAGGCAAGACGAACATTTAACATGATTACGACCGGTACCATTAGTATTAGAATTCGGCGCTGGCTGCTGAAAATAAGGACGGAGCCCGCATGGGAATGCCCCAAGTACTGTGGTGTCAGTTCTTGACCCAACTCAACTCGTCTCTCTCTCTCTCTCTCTCTCTCTCTCTCTCTCTCTCTCTCTCTCTTACTCTCTCTCACTCTCTCTCTCTCTTACTCTCTCTCACTCTCTCTCTCTCTCTCTCTCTATGTGTGTGTGTCCGTTCCTCCCTCAAGCTAAAAGAGGCGGGTGCCTTGTGTCCCTAGGGCTGTCCTTATATAACTGTATTATACGATTAAACCGGGTTGCTGGGATTGGCTCCTGTGTGATTCTCATTCTTAGGATGTTAATTCTACGGGCAGTGGTTCAGGAAGGGAACATTTACCTACCTACCCCAAAAACGGGGCGAAAGTAGATGTGCCCTTGGTTTTCGACAGTGGTTGAAAATCAGTTCGAATTGAACTTGTTGATAAAGAGTTTCAGAATTAGACCCCGTCCCCAGCAAAATATGTGTAGCATGTCTGTCTGTCTGTAATGTCCTGTTCTGTCTGTCTGTTCTGTCTGTCTGTCTGTCTATCTGTCTGTCTGTCTGTTCTGTCTGTCTGTTATGTATGTCTGTTTGTTATGTATGTCTGTTTGTTATGTATGTATGTTTGTTTGTTATGTATGTTTATTTGTATGTAAGTTTGTTTGTATGTATGTTTTTTTTATATATGTTATGTATGTATGTTTGTTTTTTATGTATGTTATGTTTGAATGTATGTTATGTATGTATGTATGTATGTATGTATGTATGTATGTATGTATGTATGTATGTATGTATGTATGTATGTATGTATGTATGTATGTATGTATGTATGTATGTATGTATGTATGTATGTATGTATGTATGTATGTATGTTATGTATGTTATGTATGTTATGTATGTATGTTATGTATGTATGTTATGTATGTTATGTATGTTATGTATGTATGTATGTATGTATGTATGTATGTATGTATGTATGTATGTATGTATGTATGTATGTATGTATGTATGTATGTATGTATGTATGTATGTATGTATGTATGTATGTATGTATGTATGTATGTTATGTGTGTTATGTGTGTATGTTATGTATGTATG
This sequence comes from Candidula unifasciata, assembly GCA_905116865.2. Lineage (NCBI taxonomy): Eukaryota > Metazoa > Mollusca > Gastropoda > Stylommatophora > Geomitridae > Candidula > Candidula unifasciata. The sequence continues at coordinate 109,216 of CAJHNH020000439.1, read as the reverse complement.
TATGTATGTATGTTATGTATGTATGTATGTATGTTATGTATGTATGTATGTATGTGTGTATGTATGTATGTATGTATGTAAGGTGTTTGTTGTGTATCAGAAGATAATCACTGTTGATATGTAAGAGAATAAGAAAATCAAAGCAGTGTCCCCCGCTGCGAGTTAGAACAAAGAAGACACAAACAATAGATTCTATTTGCCTCACGTTAAACAATAGTTACTGTAGTGTGCACCTGACGAGATACAGCGAAATAGGCCAGGCAATCTGGCCAAATTGTGCAATCTGGTGTTTTGTGTTGTCTCTTCTTTGTTCAGATATGAGAGTTTATACTGTCAGCTTGTCGGGACTGTACTTTCGCCACAGACAAATTATCGTTGTGTTGCAACACAATTGGCGTTGGCGTTGGCGCTGCTAACGACTGCCTGAATTAAACATTTGACTGCTTGTACATGTTTCTGGATTGTGTCAGGGCTAATTGTTTGCTCAGTGCTTTTTAAGTGTGACAGTGAGGCGGGTTTTGGCATTTACGCTATTACAAGAACGATGCAGCTGGGAGAACGAAGAGGGGGGGGGGCACAATGACACTGAAACCTCGAATATCGGCAATGTAATACTGTGTGCACACGTGTGTAGGTGTGTGTATATATGTATGTGTGTGTATATATATATATATATAGCCCGGCTCTCTAGCGTAGTTGGCTAAACCGGATTGCGCGGTGACCGAGTGACGAACTCCATGTGGTCCGGGTTCACTTCCGTCGGTAGGCAGAAAATGCCACATTTCTCCCATATTGACGGTATTTACAATGGAATCAAGACCTAAAGGTTGCGATATCCATAATACCGAGCCTAAGGGTTAACTCATGGCCTCTGGATACTAAAACAAACACACACACACACACACACACATATATATATATATATATATATATATATATATATATATATATATATATATATATTTACACACACACATACACATACATACACATACATACATGAACCACATAGTTGACGTAGGCGCTGTCTATCTGCGTGTATACCGAAGCCACACGAAAGTCGTGAAAATCATACGATAATACCAAGGTGACGACAACACTGGAATTAGGCAGATAACCTTACCGGAACACACACACGACGAAAAAGCACACGAGACCAATCAGAACTCACCCAAGACGTTGAGCTACCAACGTGAGCATATTATTTCCAGATCGGAACGAGGTGGTCCATGGTCGACGACCTGTTCTCACTCCACACTACACACCCTGGCTGTTCTCGGCACTGAGGGGGAAGTGTGCGAGTTCCAGTTTTCACCTCCCGCCAGCGAGTGCACAGAGATCGAGCAAGGGCGAGAAATCCGCTTACCGCACGTGCCGTGTGTGTGAGTCGAGGGAGAGAGCTCGCCGACAAAAAAGGAACTGTGATTCGGCTTTAGAGATTTAATCCTGCAGTCTTCTGGCATAGTGTCCGCCTCGAATGCTGAAGGTTCCGGGTTCAATCCCCGGTAAGGGCTGGGATTTTTTCACGTGGACCTGGACTTCTAGTAATCCCCTCTGGTCTCTGGGTAGTGAGATCGGACGCCCGTAAAAAAATCCATTGGCAGTTGGAAATCAAAAAATGTAGTCTAACGGCGCTGCCCGGGCAAAGTTTGGAGTTGAAAATCTACACAAAGAATTTCAGGATAGCTACCGGTGCTTCAGAGCCTGTGTACTGTGCTGAGCTTCTTCGGACTCAGACTTGAGTTGGACCTCCTGCAGTCTTTAAAAAAAATTGTGTGTGAGGATATTGGCTACGTTTGATTTCAGCCTGTCGTGTTGATTGTTCTGGGAGATGAAGACCACCGACCCAGATTGGACTCAAGGTTACTCTGTAACCGTTGGGTTCTCTATTAATATAAGTATGCTATACTGTTGAACTGCTAGGCTCTCATCCTAATAGTGGCTGTTTAGGTCACTGAGTGTTACTCTTTCAGTATGCAATCCTAGAAGATTAAAAGAACGAAGGGGGGGGGGGGATTATTATTATTTTTAGTTATTAAGAAGGTAATGTAATGTACTTTTCCAATCTCCCTCAACACCGAGTTGCATTCGATGGACTTTTACTATTACTACTACTTTTACTTTTACTTGTTGTTGTTGTTCTTGTTCTTCTTCTTCTTCTTCTTCTTCTTCTTCTTCTTCTTCTTCTTCTTCTTCTTCTTCTTCTTCTTCTTCTTCTTCTTCTTCTTCTTCTTCTTCTTCTTCTTCTTCATCATCTTCTTCTTCATCTTCTTCTTCTTCTTCTTCTTCTTCTTCTTCTTCTTCTTCTTCTTCTTCTTCTTCTTCTTCTTCTTCTTCTTCTTCTTCATCTTCTTCTTCTTCTTCTTCTTCTTCTTCTTCTTCTTCTTCCTTCTGTTCCTCTTCTTGTTAGCGTTCACTGGCTGAAATCTCCGGCGGAAAGTTCTGCTTGTTTACCCGGTTTTTGTGTGTAGACTTTAAGCTTGTCTACAAACTTTGAGTTTTCCGTTTTACAGATGTGGCTTATTTGTATGCAGACTGTTGGTTCCTCGCCTCTAAGACATAGGTACTCTTCTTCGGGGGACACCCCCCAATTAGTCGCCTTTTACGACAAGCATTTTAGGGAGGCAGAAGGTTGGTTCCCCCCCCCCCCCCACCCAGTATGGGGGCCCTGAAACCCACACTAGGACTTCACATCATCATCATCTTGTTGTTGTTGTCAATTCTGTGGGGCGTTGGTGATTATGCCTGTCTGCAGCTCTTTTTGGCAGCTTTTCTACCATATACTATTCATGATTGAGGAGAGAGCGAGCTTAGAGCTGCATAGTACCAATCCTAGTTTACGGAAGTGAATAAGGACTTTCAGTCGACTAGTTCCCCATATGGATTCCGGGCGCCGCATTTTTCTGCGGGAAAAGAATAGTTACGCTGCTCCTTAACAAGCATGTCGTAAATGGCTGCTGATTAAGGATTTGTCGAAATCGGATGTTTTAGATCAGCGGTTCTCAAGCTATGGGTCGAACGATCCTTTCACAGGGGTCGCCTAAGGCCATCGGAAAGCACATTCACTGAAGTTGCGAATTAGTAACGAAAATAGTGTTATGGTTGGGGCCTGCCATAACATGAAGAACTGTATTAATGGGTCTCGGCATTAAAAAGGTTGAGAACCACTGGGTTAAGTCGACAGGCGCCGATATCATAGCCTTTCTGTAAGCCGCAACACGACGTGCCAGCTACCCTTCTGATCCCTACTAGTTTGTAAATTTAATTAACGCAGTGAATGATTGATTGATTGGCCATTATCGTGAAAATGATTATTTCCTTACCTGCTTTAGCATGTAGTTAAATTTACGATTATTGAGGTGGTGGGGAAAAAATCAGCCAATCTGTTAATGACATTTGGCATTAGGATGCCATGAAAGTTTAGTAGTGTTATATAAGTGTTCTCAGGCACAGGAGTGGCATTTAGGAACAGTTGCCCGATTCAGGAGTTAAATTATTATATAGAAGAGAGTTTGGGCTATCCTCCGAATAACAGTCCTAAATTATCGAGGCGGAAAATATACCCTAACAGGGCCTCAGTCACGTGTCAATTGCGCACTTCCGGGACTATAACGCCACCTCCGAATTGCGAACTTCCGCCACCGCCGAGAGTATCCCCTACACCGCTCACCCGGCCTGGATTTGGGCTAAACTAGATGGCTGGGACTCACGAGCAGATAAAATGAAGGAAGCTGCAGGAGATGCGGTAGCTGCAACTCGTGAGTCCCAGCCATTTAATTTAGGATACTCTTGGCGTGGCGGAAATCGCCGAAAGCGCGCAATTTAAGACGATGGAAGTGCGCAATTGACACGTGACTGAGGCCCTGTTAGGGAATATTTTCCGCCTCGATAATTTAGGACCGTGATTCGGAAGATAGCCGAGAGTTTGTTAATAAAGCTGCTCTCTGGGAGTGACGGTTATCTCTCCGCTTTTTCTTCTTCTCCTCCTCCTCCCTTCCCCTCTTTCTCGTATTCTTCTTCTTGTTCTTCTCTTTCCCCTCCTCACAGTGGAGAGATAAGACTGTCACCCAACGCCCACCACGCCTTCTTACTGATCGAATGGCTTTTGTAGTCAGACCTATGTCAGCCATCCTGAGATTACCCCATGCAAGCCCTCTAAAGCTCTGATGAACCGGTGCTAGAAGCATTTGCTTGGCATTTAGGTCAGCGGATGCAAACACTTGTCAAGCACTTTGAATTCCTGTGCAAGCCCTTTTAAAGCTCAGGTGACCCGGTGCAAGCACTAGCTGTCACCTGGATAACTTGGTGCAGTCACTTGCCGTCACTCGGTGCAGTCACTTGCCGTCACTTGGTGCAGTCACTTGCCGTCCCTTGGTGCAAGCCCGTGTGACCGCACAGGATGATCTGGCCCAAGAACTTGTCACCGCACAAAATGACCTAGTGCAAACACTTGTCCGACACTCAGATGACCTGATAGGACACTTGTGGGGATTCAGATGACCTGATAAGACACTTGTGGGGATTTAGATGACCTGACAGGACACTTGTGGGGATTCAGATGACCTGGTAGGACACTTGTGGGGATTTAGATGACGTGAACGCCCGCGCATCTGTCTCAGCATCCAGAACTGTTATCCCCGCACACTCTTCTAAGTCGCAGGCGTCGATGGAAATGAAAGAGCTGACAGGTTGGCTGGATCCGCTATCACTACCGACGGTCGGCCTATGGATCATGCTGATATTATCAATGCCCTCAGAGAAATGGGAAGGATAGAGGACTTTGGTGGCAGTGAATCCACATCACTCGCCAGAATGGCAGACTTGGGAATTAAGATCGGCACAGCAAAAAACGAGACGCACACCGGACACGTCAGAAGACTTGTTAATCAACATAGAACTGGTACTATTAGCCATCGGACGTTGGGATTCATACTGAGGGGAGGATCTGAGCACCTATGGACATGTCCGGAGTGCAATGATGATAACCCAACTAACTAACTAACTAACTAACTCTTCTAAGTAGGGGGCTGCATGGTGTCCACCTCTAATGCTAGAGGTTTTGGGTTCAGTCCCCGGTAGGGCTGGGTTTTTTTTTTCACTTGAACTTCTAGTAATTCCAGCTGGTCTCTTAATAGTGAGATTGACGCCCGTGTGCATTGTTGCGCACGTAAAACAACCCCTTGGCAGTTGGAAATCGAAAAGATTAACCTAACGGCGCTGAACAAACATATTGAGTTAAAAATCTACCAAAAGTATTCCAGGATCCTCGCCGGTGCTACAGAGCCTGTGCACTGTGCTGAGCTTTTCGGACTCAGACTTGAGTTAGAAGAAAAATATAGCACTTTTGGCAGGTGTGCCATGATGTTGATCCGTTGTTCAAACCTTTTCCAAGTTCTACAATAGTCCACGCGTTGCTTAACCTACATCTATCCTATGCCACATACATCACGTTAGGGAAGGGAGCGACGATGGAAGAAAGAAGATAGTGCTATAATCTGTATTATTTATAGGCACGGCGTCACGTTTATCCGTACGCCCTTGTCTGCGACCCAGCTGCGTGCTAACACCACGTTGATACGGCTATTACCGGCCGTGGCAGTCACGCACAGGGTACGGCTGGTAAGGCAGTGATAGCGATGTTCCGAATTTAGAACCCGATCGTTGGCGATCCTTCGTCTGACAAGCAAGCTACTGGGCCTGATTACTGCAGCAGCAGATCCTGGCCTTATTGATTTGATGCTTTGCTCTTTATTGATCGTCGGAACCATGCTGGGGGAGTCTGTCGGCGTGGAGCTACTGCGCTGATTTGGAAGCGCTGTGGCGTGGGGGTTCGATCACTAGTTGTGAGGTGTTCGTTATCTTTTTGTAGCAGACTTCTGCGTCTTCGCTGTTTACTTCTTTTATCCCCCATACTCCGTTAGAACATAGGCAAATAACTAACTCGCCAAGTGAGGTGTAGATTATCTTTTTGTCGCAGACTTCTACGACGACCACTACTACATCTACTACTACTACTACCACCACCACAACTACTACTACTACTACTGCCACTACTACTACTCGTTATCCTCCTCCTCCTCCTTCTCCTCTTCTTCGTTGTTAACTTCACCTCCCCCCTATACTCCAGAGAAGCATATGCCATCAACTAACTCTCCAAGTGGTCGAATCCTTTGTCATTAGATGCAGTTTCCCCCGTGTGGGTTCCGGGCCCCATTGTGGGGAAAACAAGAATAGACCCACTGCCTCCCCAAAAGCATGTCGTAAGAGTCGACTTACTGGGGAGCTTCCTTTGAAGTCGGAGTGCATCTGCCGGAGAGGCAAGGAACCAACAGTCTGTATTCAAGAGAATGAGATCTGTAAAACTGATGCACACGCAACACTCAGGTTCTGGAGCAGGACTGCAGTTCAGTAGTGGACGAGCAATCATAACTTTCCGCCAGAGTGTACAGCTGGTGAACCCGAAGAAGAAGAAGAAGATTCTGTTTGCTCTATGTTATCCGAATCTAATTGATCTGCCTCCAGTTCTTTTCACCTTAGGCCTTTATTCCGTGGGAGGGGACGGGGGTCCTTTTACTAGTTTGATCCCGTGTGTTCCAGCGTCGGCACACGGTAGATACCATTGTCAACGTGTTCTGTAGCAAGCGATTATCTCATAAGCGCCCCCCCCCCCCAATTTTTAATAAAACCGTTTTAGTTATTCTTCACAGTTATTCTTCAGCATCGCTATTTTATTTCCCTAAATGATTTTGTGACCCTTCACTCCAGTTTTATCTGCTACTCTGTATTCATTCGTTCATTGATCTGTATTGCTCAACCTTTACTCTTGTTTAATGTGATCGATTCCGTCTTCAAGCATTTCTCATTTCGATTGTTATTTTCAGTTGACATTTTTCCGGCAGTGTAAATGTCACGTTAGTTTGTGAGAGATTCGCGAGGATTGCTTGTTTGAAAATGATACGCTACGCACACCGCGCATTATCTCCGCATTTTGGGGCGAGGGTGAAATTCGATGGAGACTGTTATTGCTGGGGGGACCCCTTGTGGTAAATGAAGTAGCACTAGACACAACAGTATAGGTATTAATGAGCACTCATAAATATAGAGGTCGCTATAGCTTTCTGGAGATTGTAGTAGAACGGTGGCCTCGGTGTTTGCCTGCCGGTCTGAAGATTTTGGGTTTGAATCTGCGTAGATGCGGATTTTCTTCTTCGGTTCTATTCTTTGAAAGGGCGGTTGGCACCCTGTGTTGTGGTTTGCAGCTAGGCTGCGGTAAATACGCATTTCTTCCCGCCTGATCCGATTTAAGCAAACTCCTATTTAATTGCCTTCAACGACAGTAAGGGGGATCGCCCCCACACCCCCACCCCACACACACCCACACACACACACACACACACACACACACACACACCCACACACACACACCCACACCCACACACACACCCACACACACACACACACACACACACACACACACACACACACCACACACACACACACACACACACACACACACACACACACACACCCACCCCACACACACACACACACAATTCAGGCCTGGGAACCCACACTGGGATTATACGGTTTTTTTCTCAAGGCTATTAGACTCCATTTAATGTATGTAAGAACAACAATTGAACGTAGAGTGCGTTCGTTACTTGGGTTACTATTCATATGTCCTGTCAACTGTATCTAAATATGTTTTTTTTAATTATGTTTAAAAAAAAAAGTTGGGGGGGGGGGGTGTTTCCCTGGTGAACTGGTAGAACCGACTGCCTCACTCTATACCGTCGTGGTTCAGTTTCGCGGACATGTTGTTCAGCTCAGAGTGCAACTTTTACGTAGATTCCTGAAGATCGCCGCTGGAGCTACGGAGTTCTTCCTTTGTGCGACGCTTCCGGCAGGCGGCTAGCGCTCTGCGGAGAGAGGCCGAGCCAAAGGGGGGATGACCCGAGACGGTGCAGTCAGTTCAGTCGACTTTATATCATTAATTAAAGAGGTAATCAAATGCATCCTGGGAACCCGTTGCTGGTCTCAGCCAAGATGGTAAATATGAACATTCATATGCGGGTGGGTCGGCGTCTGTGGCTTGGGCCTTGCTCACTGCCTTCTCTTGCACAAGAACGGGAATCCCCGTTGACCTGTTAGGTCTATAAATAGAGAAGGCCGTGGCCTTGCTAATGCACTTCGTAATGCCGGGGTGCCAAGTTGGATCCCAGCTGCGGACGATTTGTCTTGCGCTGCTTTCGACAGTTGTACCGAGAGCACACCGTTAGGGAGCAGTGGCAAACTATTGAACGTAAATTTGCCTAGAAAAACCGCGACAGCCAAAAAATGCTGGGGTTTGGTTCCGCAACGTCATGTAAAGGATACGCTGTTAACTTTATATGCGGGTGTACAAATTGGTATTGTCAAGATCTGGTTGTATGCTTAACTACCTCAGCTTCACGGCCACATCTGGTGCCAGTAACAGATGGCGGAGAGGACACTTAGGCAGGTGCATCATTTATTGCTTTGGGGTGGGGAAAAAATGTCACGTTCTGACAGCATCCCCGAAGGGGAAGCTTTAGGTTATAATTATGACTAGGTTATGTGCGCCATATAGAATGGTTTAGCTTTGCATGCTAACAAGAGCCCTGAAAAGGACTCCTGCAGTGTGGATGTGATCAGAGGAGACAGGCCCAAATATTGTCACGACCGGTGACGAAGTGGGGAGGACACTAACGGTTTTGTTTTGTTTTGTTTTAAATGTCTTCATCATCATCATTGGGTCACCTGTGACTGTTGACTTTCTTATCAGCCCCCTCCACCTTTGACGAAAACATGCAATAGACTTCATGGTTACATGTCACATGTCAGGTCCAGTCAGTCAAGTTCTGTAGCCATGTCTTTCTTGGTCTGCCTCTTCTTCTCTTCCCCTCTACCGAGCCCTGTATTTTTTATTGTAAAGGATCCCCTTCACGCCATTGGTGCATCGGACAAATAATGACTTTTACTTAGTAGACCAGTCGGCACCACACCGATCGCCTTTGCTTCCAGTGACATTACACACTACCCAGTTCAATCTGCGTCGATGTGGTAAGCAGGGTCAGTTTGAAAAAAAAAGGGGGTAGGGGTGGCTATCCTCCTCGTTTGGAATTCAAACTGAAGTTTTCAGTCCCAAACAACCGAAAATTTCCCGCACCCTTTCAGTGCCCCTGTATCCTTGTAACTTCATTTGCAAATTTTTGTAACTGTATATGTTCACTCATGTAACTTTATATGCTCGTGCTTGTAACTGTATATGTTCATTCGTGTAACTTTAAATGCTCGTGTTTGTAACTGTATGCAACCTTTGTTCCCGCAGTGTCGGGAGTTTGTGAAGGCCGGAGCACTCAAGGGAAACAACCCGGCTGACGTGGTCCAGTCCTGTGACATCACCTTCACTTGTGTGGCTGATTCCACCGCTGTCCGCGATGTAAGTAACGTCTCTGTGCTGCCATGTGTGTCATTGTGCCATTATTTGTCACTAGGGCTTGCATCCTTTCCATTCTGTTCTCAAAGTTCCTAAGCCTGCAGGTTCTTGAAGCCCCTAGGTTTCTAAAGCCCCCAGGTTCTTGAAGCTCCAATGTTTCTTGAAGCCCCCAGGTTCCTGAAGCCAGGAGGTTCATGAAACAGCAAAAGGTTTCTTGAAGTCCCCAGGTTTCTGACGCCGGCAGGTTTCTAAAGCCCCCAGGTTCTTGAAGCTCCAAGGTTTCTTGAAGCCAGCAGGTTCATGAAACAGCAAAAGGTTTCTTGAAGTCGGCAGGTTTCTGAAGCCGGCAGGTTCCTGAAGACCCCAGGTTCCTGAGGCCGGCAAGTTCTTGAAACCTCAAGATTTCTCAAAGCCCTTAGGTTCCTGAAACCCCCAGGTTCCTGTAACCTCCAGGTTTCTTGAAGCCAGCAGGTTCCTGAAGCGCCAAGATTTCTTGAAGTGCCGCCGCCACCCCCCCCTCCCCCCCACTCCCATCCCAGGTTCCTGCAACCCTGCTATCAGATCAGTCTATTGTGGAGAATACTTTACTGTCATAATACTAATTGAACCGAAGAAGTTACTTCGTCTCCACTCATCAAGGACTTTATAAACCTAGAATTACCAGATTATTGCCATTTACTAAACCCTTACTATACTATTTACTATCTACTAAGCGGCCCTAAATCCTCAGGCTGGCGGTACCCCATCTTCCCCTGTCTGCGCCTTAATAAAAAGTGGTACAGACACTAGTGACAGAAATGTACTGTGTTTCCCCAAGTATAAAACAGTCACATGTATAAGATATGCCATGTTTTGGAGACTGGAAATTTGTAAAGAGAAAAAAAAATATGATTACAGGAAGTTTCTCATGTTTTTTTTTTTTTTTATATTATAGGTTCTAAAAGTCTCATTCCTATGATAGTTCTTTAGCTAATCCTTGTCTTTGTCTGAAGATAAATCTCTGTCTTCACATATGACCTCATCCTTAGCTCCATCTATTGCAATTGAAATGCCACACTTCTCGAATGACTTGAGAATGATCTCAGTCTTCACATTATCCCAGGATCTTTTCATCCAGGTACCAAAAAATCTATGATTGCTTTCTTCAGACTACCTGCTGGTGTCAGGTTGTCCCCAGTAGACTTCAACCAGTGGTTCTCTGTTCATCACTTTTGCAAACTTGCATTCAAACTTGCACAAACATATCTTTTAACACATTATGGGCAAAATGTAACTTAATGTAATGAATGGCAAGACAAGCAGAAAACCAGTTACAGCGGGAAAGAACTTTTAATTTTATTTATTATTTTCCATTTTATGTTGCCCCTGAACCAGCATTCCCAAATAAATCCCTGGTGTGGGATATTTTCTAACAAATTATCTGGTTAATATTGACTACAGTCTTTAGTCTTACTAGGTGGCTGAACCATGTCAGTATAATCCAGACTGTCTCACTGTCTGATTGACTGTGTGGATGAAAGGCTGATTGATTGGGTGGATGAAAGGCTGATTGATTGTGTGGATGAAAGGACAATTGCATCACAGTGTCAAACACTGTTTTTAGATAAATGCATCTTATACTTGGGGCAGCCACAGGTAACAACAGTTGTAAGACAAAAACTGGCTCTGTGTTGGATACTTCTTCTTTGTTCACTGGCTGTAAGTAGGTAGAAGTAAAGGACCCTTTTCCACACCTTTAGGCGTATAGGGCTAGACCTGTATTTTATAGACCAATAAGCACAAGATGGGTGGTGTGGTCAGCATTATGCCGGCCGCCTTTACTTTCCGGGTACTGCACCCGGTACCCACTCAAGGCTGGGTCGACCTGTGAGCCAAGGTCACTGGCTGTAAGCTCTGGCTAAAAGTCCTGGTTGTTCATCCATTTGGACTTTGGCTTTGTTCCAGAGCCTGATTTGTGCATGTACTGGCTTATTTGTGTGTAGTTGGTTGTTCCTTGCCGCTCAGGCAGACCGCACTCCAACTTCAATGGAAGTCGCTAGTTAGTCGGCTCCTATAGCATGCTTGCTGGGAAGGCAGTGGGTCTGTTCTTGTTCCCCCACAATGGGACCCCGGAACCCGCACAGGGATGTATTGGACACATCCTGAGAAGAACCAGTTTTTTCTTCTTTTCAAATTGATGTTTCTTACTCTGTGGTTTATGTAAGTCACTGTGCATAATGTAATAACGGGTTGTTGTTTGTTTTTAAACAGATCATGTTTGGCAACATGGGAGTCCTTGATGGAATCTCCAAAGGGAAGTGTTATGTTGAAATGTCCACTGTGGATGAGGAAACGGTTCAGGATGTAGCAGATGTGAGTGAACAGAGAGGAAGTTCAGAAAACAATCAGATCTCTGCTGTTTTTTTTTTTTCTGTCGTTAACTCTTTCTGTGCTAATTATCTCTCAAATCTGAGGGTTAGGGGTGGGATTCCAAGTTCTTAGAGAAAACAAAAGATGGACATATAATCAAACTATTACTGGTACATCAGCATTGCAACTGTTCGCTGGTTGCTGAAGATGGGGATGGAGCACTTATGGGAATGTCCTGAGTGTTGTGATGTCATTGATAACTTGACTTAACTATTAATTCTGAAATATTCGGTTAGATTCAGCTGCAGGCGATTCTGTACTTTGCTTTATTGATTAGCGAGGATTATCTTTACAGGTCCATAGTGTGTGCATGGGGGTCTTTTTTTTTTTTTTTATATTGCATGGTTTGCTTTTTTATAGTATATTTTTTTCTTTTACATTGTCTTACATACTTTTTTTTAAAATTATATTAGGTTGTTTTTTTCTTTTTTATCTTCTGGTTTGCTCTTTTAAATAGTTTGATTGAGTCTTATTCTACATGATCCGAGCATCGAGGAGAATTGGCTCATAAACAGCATCCTGGCCTGAAAGCTGGGGTACTTGGGGGCCATGTTAAATGTCAGGATGGTCTGGCGAGAGTGGCGAGGAAGAGTATAGTTGCGGGAAACCGAGACAGAGAAAGACCTCCATGAAGGTAGATACAGGACATTAAAGATGCCTTGACTACGAAAGCACATAGGGCTGGAGAATTGGCTAGAGAAAGAGAGACTCAGGCATGCTGTAAGGACTTTCTTATTGATGTTGATAATGATGATTGACACTTATATGTTGTCTTCTTTGCAATTTATATTGCCATGTATGTTCTTTTACATTGTTTGGTTGACTGTATTATGTTGACATGTTTACATTGTATTATTATTATTATTATTTTTTTTACTTTGTTTTTAAAATATTGTCTGGCGTGTTATTGTAAATTGTCTTGTTTCTGCTTTCACGTTGTCCTGGTGCTGATCTTCAGTCTTGATGTTTGTTCTTTCCCAGGCTATCATGGCCAGAGGTGGTGCCTTCCTGGAGGCCCCAGTCTGTGGGAGCCGAGTACCTGCTCTAGAAGGGCAGCTGCTGATCTTGTGTTCCGGAGACAGGAAGCTGTTCGATGATTGTTACTCGTGTTTTGAGGCCATGGGCAAGAAGTCATTTTATCTGGGAAGTAAGTTGGTCTGCCATTCTGCTGCTTCTTCTTCTGCTTTCGTTGTCTCACTGATACCAGGTTGTAGCCCAGTGTCGTGTTTTTCTGTATTTGTTTTGCGCTTCTCGGGTGGCCTCAGCAATGGATTTTTTCATCTTTTTCCAGGTTTCTGCTACATCATTTATCCTTATCTTTCATGGTCTTTATCTTGCCTTCATCCCAGGTGTTCTGCTGTAAAAAGTTCCATGTAGTTTGGTCTGGCTGCAGTCTTAACTAGATGGCTGAAAAATGTCATTCGTTGTCTGTCAGTATTATCCAGACTGTCTGTCACTGTCTGATTGATTGTGTGGATGAAAGGACAAATTTATCACAGTGTGAAACAGCCCATTAGCGGTGCTGTGTTGTCCTCTTGCATGCAGGTCACAGTAAGAGGTGATTGAGCATTGCTTTAATTCTGAATCAGCAGCTAGAATTGCATGTGGGGAAGGGGTACAGCCAAGGTTTTTTTTCCGAAGAGAAAATTAAAGTGATAGTATTCACCACAAAGCTTCTGAAAAAAATACTGGTGCTCATCACAGTACATTGAAAGTCGCGTAGCGTTGGTGGCTAGATGCCAGCCTGCCGATCGGAAGGTCCTGGGTTCACGTACTGATGAAGCCAAATTTTTTTTCCTCAAAAATTACCTTGACTCCTAGGTTGACCCGCCTTGAGTAGGTAGCAGATGCAGTCCTGGGAAGTAAAGGTGGCCGGTGTTATGGTGACCACATCACCATCAAGTGCCGATTGCTCTGTAAATATTTAGATCTAGCCCTATATTCCTAGTATGCCTAAAGGCATAGAAAAAGAACCTTTACTCATCACAGTGTCCACTACAGTGTCACTGAAAAAAAAAATTATTTCTGAAAAAGATGTTGATACTGCCTACTCCTGTATACTGCCAGACAAAAAGCCCTGGGTTCAGTTCTCTAGCGCAGACCTAATTTAATTGACAGTGTTCCTGGTGTAGTGGTTAAGCTGTTTATCGTCATCTCTGAAGTTGTGGATTCTTCTGAGGACTGCATCATTCATTTCTTGAGAGCAATTTTCTCCAGAGTTTCATCCCTAGGGAAATCACTGGAGCTGTGTGTGAGATACTCTCTGCACCTGATCAGTCACTTTGTGGGAAGAGAACAAACCAGATGAAATAATATCTTGGTGCTGTGAAGACTGTTCTGTTACCGGTTTTTGAATTATTATTTGTTTAAACTAAACCCAAAAAATGAAGAAAGATAATATATTCCACACACATTCTCTCTCTCTCTGTCTGGCTGGCTCTCTCTGTCTCATTCTCTCCCTCATTCTCTTTCTCTCTCTCTCTCTCTCTCTCTCTCTCTCTCTCTCTCTCTCTCTCTCTCTCTCTCTCTCTCTCTCTCTCTCTCTCTCTCTCTCTCTCTCTCTCTCATTCTTTTTTTTTCATCAAATCCTGGAGTGGTTAATCAGATGGCTAGCCCATTCAGATCATTATCATCATCATCCTGTAAAACTACTTGCATTGGGTCACCAGTTTCTATTGACTTTCTGATCAGCTCTCCCCACCTTTGGTAGTCAATTGCTATGGAATTCATGGTTACATGCTTTTTTACAGGCAAAATTTTATATTAGCAAACATTCCCAGAAAATGAAAATATTTGTAGTATGTGGTTTTGTGTTGAATACACACATGTGGATCTTTGCCTGTGCAGCGGTGTTCTTCTCTTGTACTGTATCGCCTTGTGTAATACATGACAGAAACCTGCAGTTAAAATTATATTTCTCACACACTGAACCAGAATCCACACATATTATTTTGATGATGTTGGTTGTTTTTTGTTCTTCTGTTTACACTCACCATGTACTTCATTGTTTTTAGTACCTTTGAAATGTCTTCCTTGCTTGCTTATCTTTTTTGTTTCTTCTTCTTCTCCACTTCCTCTTTTACTGCTTTAGGTGTTGAGGGAAATATAAGGTTCTGCTTTCTTGCTCCTCTGGCCTCTTATACTATGTACACATTGTAGTATTGTAATCAGATATTTCCATCTTGTTTTTGGTCTATCTGGGGATCTACATCTTTTTCTTCTTGTGGTGTATGTCTGCATGGTAAAGTATAACAGTTCATTGTCTCTGAGTGAGTAAACCATTGTATTTGCAGTCTTTGTGTGTACTTCAGTATTGTTTTTGTGCAAATATTTTCTCTTGTGACTTCATTTCTGATTGTATTTCTTTTGATCACTCCTGCAGCTTTTCTTAAACATAATTACTAATTGTTTGTTCTAGGTTTATGCTGACCCTCCTTCTCTCCGTTATTCTTACTTCTTGTAAAACCAATTCTAACTCCATGGCTATGATTTTCCTACAGTTTTGTCACTTTTTGTCTAGCATTTACATCTGCACATAATAATACCATGTGCCCTACCAGTAAGCCTAGCTGGTTATGCTTTGCCATCTGTCATATGTGTGCTGTATTATGGAAGTGACATAAGACCAGACGAGCCTAGCAACAAGCCCCTGCAGCGGAGGATAATGACACAAATGGGCATCTCGTCCAGTCTCTAACATGACCCTCAGAATTCTTGATTTGTTCAGTGATATTATCCTGCCGTATCCATTTGGACGAGACATTCAAGTATTTAGTTCATTGTCTTTCTCTTTCTTTTTTTTTATCAGTTTTGCTGCTTGTCATCAAATTATCAACTCTTTTCTGTGTTTTAACATGTCCAAAAATATTAATTGTCTATTTCCTAATTTCTCTCATTTTTTTGGTTTCCTTCAATCTTGAGGAGGCTGGCCTCTCTTTTAAAATAGGAAATTCCCTGAGTGAGTGACCTTCAACCCCACCAGGACTGCACGACGGGCGATAAACACCTGATAGTTTACCTGGTGTGATACAAAGTGCCAGCAATCGGATAAGGATCATCCAGGGACAGGTCCCAGAAACCCTGTTCAGCCCATTGATTGGGATATTTTAGGGCCCCCGGAAACAGCCGGAGTGGGTTTTTAAAACAAGAAAAAAACTGCTTCCAAAAATGGGACACAGAAATAACTGAAGCTGATAAAATTCCCTGCTGAGATTTTGTGTTCCTCTCACTTCTGTTTCTGCTGCAAGTAGATGTTCTTAAACTTGTTTTTAATATCGCCAGCAAATTTAAACCCATACTTGACTTGTCACAGATGAAGTGGGCATCGCCACACGTTTGAAGCTCATCCACAACATGATCCTGGGCAACATCGTGGCCAGCTTGGCTGAAGCCATGGCCCTGGCAGAGAAGGTGGGGATAGATCTGGAAGATTTTTCAGAGGTTCTTTCCCTTGGTTCTATGGCTTGTCATGCAGTGAAACACAAAAGTCAAGGTTTGTGATGTCAGATGTTTAACCTAACCTATGACCAGATGTTTGGTCAGGGTATATATTTTCCTTGAGCCACTATCATCATCACATCATCATCGTGTGCCCTGCCAACTAGCATAGGCGCTCATGCATCTCCACAGATCACGATCCCTGGTTGCCTGGAACAGCTCTCTTGATGATATCCCTCCATGCCATCTTTTCAGCCCATCCAGCATCATCTCTCTTGGTCTGCCTCTATCCCTTTTTCCACTGATCTTTCCAGTTGTCACCTTGTTCTCTAGTGTCTTTCATGTCATTATGTGGCCAAAAAACAATGTTTGTCTCTTTCTTATTGTTGTATGTAGAGATCTACTTTCATTAGCATTGTTTCTTCTTCGCCACTTCCTCTTTTACTGCTTTAGATATTGAGGGAAATATAAGGTTCTGCTTTCTAGCTCTTCTGGCGACTTATACTATGTACACATTGTAGTGTTTTAATTGATATTTCCATCTTGTTCTTGGTCTACCTGGTGTAGATCTGCAAGTGTATCACATCACCATATATTCAATACCCAATGCTTATATTCAATGCTTTTCTATGTCACATATTGCTTGTAGTCTAGTCATCCATTCCTTTCAATATCAAGGGTAGAATCCAGTCCTGGGAAGGCTAACCCGATCAACAAATGCCGGCAGAAGTGGGATGTGTCGGTGGAAATATCGCAGCCATGCTGTAAACAGGCACAACATAATTACATCTTTGGATGAACAAAGAAGAAGAAGAATTCGGTCTAGGGCTCTGAGCTGTCACAAAGGGGTTCATCTTAAGGTATCTCCTGGACATCCTTGTTGCTTCAGTCCGTATGTTTCCTATTGCAGTGTCTGTTTAGTGATTTTGTATCCTCATCTCCTCATGATGTACTCGGTATATTGGCATCCTCTCTTTCTTATAACTGAGATTTCTCTTATTTCTTCGCCTTTCATGAATTTATCTCGTTTAACTTGTATCAGTTTCTTTAGGCATTTGTTGTCAGTCGCAAATAACTTTTGTTCCACGCCTTTTGTCTTCTTATTAGCATTCAGTAGCTGTAAACTGCAGCGGAAAGTTCTGGTTGTTCATCCACTTCTTGGCTTTGGTCTTGATCTAGAACTTGAGTTTTGTGTGCACATTTGTTTTACTGATCTGGTTCATTTGTACACAGACTGTTGGTTCCTTGCCCTTCATGCAGATGCACCCGGGCTTTGAAGGAATCAAGCTTATATAGTCACCTTCTGTGACAGGGCTATGCAACTGGGGGGGGGGAGGGGCAGATCTGTCCCACGAAGGCCTGACAAGCGTCCCACTGATCGTTGCCAGCTGTATCGTATTAATGATCTTTCTGTGCTTATACTCGGGCTTCCGGCCCGTGACAATCTCCATTTTAAAACATTTTGGCCAAACAAAAACTCAGTTAGTGCCTTTATTATACCACTTTTGTGGTGTTGGCAGGGGAGGGTCTTTGAGCCTGAGGATTTACGGCCGCATAGCTAGGGCTGTTGCCATGACTGTGCAGGTGAGGATTTTATTTTGCCCCTGGTAGAAAAAAAAAATAGCCAGCCTTACTGAGGATTCGAACCCGGGGCTCCCGCTTGAGATCTCAGCATTCTAACCTTTTGGCCAACCGCTCCTCAAACATCTAGGCACTTGAGTAATCTTAGCCGAATAGTGCTGTCATATGACATGCTTGTTGTTGGGGGTTGTGTGTGTTTATTTTCTCTAAAATATAGCCCCTAAAACCCTCACTAGGAATCTACTCCTGTAAATGTTATTTTCTTATGTGCTTCTAAATTCTCAGTCATTTTAAATGTTTTTTTTTTTTTAATTCTAAATCCCTCAAGCATTTGTAAAGTAAGTAAAGAACCCCACGGTTTTATAAACCAGTCAGGCACGATGTGTGAAGTCAACATCATGGTTACCAGCTGGTATCAAACAGTAAATATTTCTGTACTAACTTCTCACCGATTGGCTCTCTGCAAACATTACTTTCAAGTCTTATGTTATTGAAAGTACTAATCTGCTCTCTGTAAATGTTACTTCAATGTGTTATATTGATGAAAGCACCCATCTGCTCTCTGTAGATGTTACTTCCTTATGTTATATTGTAGAAAGCACCCATCTGCTTTCTTTAAATGTTACATTCATTTGCTGTGTTATTAAAAGAACCTTTCTGTGGTCTGTAAATGTTACTTTAATTTGTTGTGTTCTTGAAAGCACCTTTCTGCGGTCTGTAAATATTACTTTAATTTGTGTTGTTGAAAGCACCAATCTGCTCTTTCTCTGTAAATTTTACTTTCACGTGTTTATGTTATTGAAAGCCATCCTGTTTCTCTGCAGCCATTGTTGGTGGTCGGTATGAGCCTCACTTCCCCCTGCAGCACCAGCAGAAGGACCTGCGGCTCGTGTTAGGCCTGGGAGACAGCGTAGAACAGCCCTTGTACTTGGCAGCTGCTGCTAATGAGCTGTTCAAGAAAGCCCGGAGGATGGGCTTCGGGGAAGGAGATGTGGCTGCAGTTTTTAAAGCTGCAAGTGAGTGGGGATGTTTATCGTAGAACTTCTTCTGTTTTATCTTTATTTCCTTTTTATAGTTGGGGCATGTTGAGAGAATGATGGAGTGGTAAAAACTGCGTACACAAGAGAGTTGAGGGGTCGTAGACCATGGGGTAGACCAAGACGATAATGGAGAAATAATATCCAGACAGATCTACAAACACTTAGTGTCACCAACTGGAAAAAGAAGGCCAACCAGAGAGATGAATGGAGGCAGGTGATGCCTGCAGTAATGAATCTCAAAGGCTCAGAATGCAGAAGAAGAAGGATGGATGAAGAAGACCCCTGATTTCATCCCATATGCCTTAGTGTTGTTTGATGGAAGGGCTGTTGGAATCAGCACATATTTCAGTAGCTGTTGTGTTAATTTAAAAACCTGTTTCCAGGCTCTGTACCATGTTGAGCTGTACCATGTTGAGCTGTACCATGTTGAGTTGTACCATGTTGAGCTGTACCATGTTGAGCTAGAAACAGATTGAAATATACAGAAGCCATCCCCATGTGCATAGGTGTCTCTTTACTGTATAAACATCACTTTTTTTTTTTTTTTTTTTGTTGTTGCTTTGTTTGCATTCACTGGTTGTAAACCTCAGCAAAAAGTCCTGGTGGTTTGCCTATTTCTGGACTTTGACTTTATTCCTGGACCTGAGTTTTGCGTGTGTTGCATTTTACAGATGCACATTGCCTGTTTGTATGCAAACTGTTTGGTTCCCTGCCTGTCAAGCAGATGCACTTCAGTTTTGAAGGAAGACTCCAATTAGTCAACTCTTACGGCATGTTTGTTGGGGAGGCAGTGGGTCTATTCTTGACTTCTCCAGTGGGACCCTGGAACCCACACGGGGGGTGGGGTATAAACATAATGACGTGTTGATCAGTTTAAAACTACCATGATTTACTTACATTGAAACACTTACTTTGGATATTGTCTCCTTCAACTACATGGATTCATTGCTTTTTTTGTTGTATGTTGAATTAATTCCCTAGTAATCATCTGAAAAGATTCAGCAAAATCTTTTATGTGCCATGAAAACAAAACCGCAAAAATCTTAGTTAGTCTTTCCTCTTGTGTATAGGGCAGAGTTCATAGCTCTCCATGTCTGCGGTTCGTTGCCACCTGATTTAGGTCTTGGGTATTCAGTAGGCCCACAGTTGAGCCTACTCTGATGATGGTTCTATGCAATCTCTCTTGGCTTTCCTGTTTTCTTTTGCCTTCCGGGGAGAACAAAAAAATGTTCCATGCAGTAAATTGGGCAACTTGTCTCTTTATCCTTCAAAGCCCAGTAGAATCTTTACAAACAAACAAAAGTAATAATATTAAACTAGAGTAAAATAAAAGTAAAGGACCCTTTCCCACTCCTTTAGGAATGTTGGACATATAGGGCTAGACCTATATTTTATAGACTGTTTGGTACGTTGGGTGTTATGGTGACCATCTCGCCAGCCACTTTTACCTCCCAGGACTATACCTGGTACCCTCTGAAGACTGGGTCAACCTGAGAGCCAAGCTCAGTTGTTAAAACATTTTGGCACTGTCAGAACATGAACCCACAACCTCCCAATCTGCAGGCAAGCATCTAGCCACTACACCACAGAGGCTTCCTTATTTCCCCAACTGTCGTTCAATCTCATGTATTAGACGCACCGCGATTTTGAGACCAGAAATTTGGAGTGAAAAAAAAGTAATATGATTACATAAAGTTATTGAACTCGTGTTTTATTCATCATAGAATCCCAAAAACCTTATCACTGTCAAAACTCATCCATATAATAGTTCTTTAACTTGTCCTAACTCTGCCTAATGATAAATCACTATCTTCATATATTGTCTCATTTGTAGTTCTATCTGGCATTTTAAATGCCACACTTCTTGAATGATTTGACAGCAATCTCAGTCAGTAGCTTGTCCTTTGCAGAAGCTTGCTCCCATAACAACCTTCCGGAAAACTTCTTGATCACAAACAAGATGTCTGTGTCCGATACACCCATCTGGAGATCATCCACCACATCCTGCACCCATCTTCTCATTGGCCTTCCTCTTCCTTTCTTCCCAGGCATATACCCCTTCATTATTGTTCTCTCTAAACTTTCGTGATGTTTCAAGTGACCAAAATATTTCAATTTTCTTTGCTTTTTTTGTCTTTAATAGCCAGCTGTCTTTAGTATTTAGTTCTTGAAGTATGGATGCATATGTTCTTTTCTTCAGCCATGATATTTTTAGAATCTGTCTATAATATTTGTATTCAAAGGCGTTTATGCACTGTTCAGCTTGTCTCACTGGCCTATGTTGCAATGGGAAAGGTGCATAATCTTAGAAATCTAATTTTTGTAGTTCTATCTGTTCCACTCCATAATTTATTCAGTTGTTTTAGTCTTTGAAGAGCAATTGATAGTCGGTTAATTTCTTTCATTGTTTCACCATTGTTGGTTATCAGTGACCCCAGATATTTAGAATTGTCCACAACCTCCAATTTTTCCTTATTAACATATATTTCTTTCTCTATAGCAGTTTCATCTTTTTACGCATTATCTTTGTTTTCGCTATGTTGAGATAACAGTTGTGAATTTCACTATTTCTTTGGGTAGAGGTTATTAAATGTTCTACACCAGTCTATCGAATCTTTGGTATTTCATTACCGTTGATGGATATTTAGGGCATCATACTACTCTCTGACATTTCTCTTATTATATTCTCGGCGTACAGGTGAAACATATAAGGTGACAGCGCACAGCCCTGACAGTCTCCTTGCTTGATGTCAAATCAGTCTGATGTCTCGCCATCTATTCTAACCGCTGCTTGTTGATCTAGATAGAGCATTGTTATGAGGTGTTCAACATGTGATGGAAAGTCCATATTTCTCATGATTTCCCAAAGTTGCTGATATTGTACACACTAATGCCTTTGAATAATCCACAAAACATGAGAAAAGTTTTACATTAATTTATCTGGACTTCTCTATTATTAAATGCATGTTGAGGGTGTTATCTCTTGTTCTTCTTCCTTGTCTAAATCCAGCTTGACCTATGTTAATCTCTTCTTCCATTTTGTACAAAGTCTTCCCATTATTTTTAGTAGAATTTTACTTGCATGACTGATCAGAACAACAGATCTATAGTTGGTGAATAATTTCAGGTTGCCTTTTTTTTTTTGGGTATTGAAATGAAGATAGTTCTCTTCCATTCATTTGGCCACGTACCAAATGTCCATATCCTTTTACATAATGTGTGATAGAGTTGTATTCTTTCTTCCTGCCCCGCTTTAATTAGTTTAGCTGGTATCTTATCACATCCTGAGGATTTACCATTCTTCATGTTCTTTATTGCCCCTGCAATTTTGGGGCAGTAATCTCAGTCTTCACATTATCCTTTTCACCCAGGTACAAACTTCTCCTGTAGATAGTTTCTTCACTCCACCTGCTGATGTCAAATTGTCCCTATAAGTCTTCATCCACTGGTTCCATTTGACTCTTGTGGCAACATTTTTTTTTCTTCGCTCTCTTAACTGGCATTCCCAAATGATAAAATATAACCAGATTGTGACCGGTACCATCAGTATTGGAAATCTGCGCTGGCTGGCTGCTGAAGATGAGGGCAGAGCACACATGGGAATGCCTCGAGTGCTGTGATGTCAAGTCTTGACTCAACTCAGCTGAACTCCCAAATGAGGCTGTGTAGGAGATATTTGTTGTGGAAGAGAATAAACTCAGTGCTCTTTAACATTCATGCTTGAAACGGAGATTTAATTGTTTTCTGAAACCGGGTGTTGAGTCAAAAAACAAAGATATTGCAGCCTAGCTGTAAACCACAACATACACTCCCAGCTATCCTGATAAAGGTGACCACAGAGGATAAAGATCTTTGTTTTCACCTTGTCTTGTTCATCTTACTCTTCTTCTTGGCGCTTGTTTTGTATGCTTAGGTCAGATTGCATGTGGGCTGTTACTGGGAATTGAGATGTCAGTTGTAGTTCCTCCATCGTTACCCATTGCTAGCTGTTCTTGAGGCCAGGTTTATTGCTATCTTCACATTATGAACTTTTGTTTCAGATGAGTTCGGAGTTGGCGAACCTCGAGATTCTTCAGGAAAGAACGACAGCAGCTTCAAGTAGATTCATACAGAGACATGGCTTCCTGATCCATTTCAGACCCTGGTTTAAACTTTTAAGTGTAGCTTTATGGATAGAGATCATGATTGTATTGTGTTTTATGTATCCATGATTGTTTTCTTTTACATTGATTGAATTGAGAATTGACATCACAGCTCACAGAGCATAAGCATAGGTGCTTAGTCTCTTGCAACCACTGTTGCATCTTCACACTAGGAAGCACATCATATTCTTCCTCTCATATATACCTCCTTGTTTGAACCAGACTGTACACTCTTGATTGATTTTTTCAGATGGCCACATTCAGCCTAGGGCCAGAAAAGGCAGCTCTTCGCCCTATTAGGTTATATTTGTGGTAATAGATCCTGTTGTTGTTTTATCAGGTTTTGTATCTATAACCTCTGATAGATACATCCTTAAATATGTTTCATCTTCAGCTGTTTTGTATTAGCAATTCCAGAACTATAGAAGTTTCAGTGAATCAAGAGGTTAAAAAGATGCTGGTTTTGGCTAAGATACACGTTGAGAAAACCTGAGAACAGTATAGCTAGAATGTCTTTACACTGGAACCCACAGGGTCGCAGGAAAAAGACCAGCCAAAGAAGACATGGAGAAGGGAGCTAGAGAATGAAGTTGAAATGATGGGGAGGACATGAGGTGAGCTGCCTGCAAATTGAAGGATTGAACAACTTGGCCTGAGTTGGTCGAGGGCCTATGCTGCTATTGCGAGATAAAGGGAGAAGAAGAAGATGAATTCCAAAAATTAGAAAAGGGCTGCCTAGTTTTTTGTTTCCAATGTTTTTACAAATGAATTGGTTAGGACAAATGCTGTAATTTAAATTAGTGGTTCTCAACCTTCTTAATGTGGTGACCCTTTAATACAGTCAGTTGCTCATGTTGTGGCGACCCCCCAACCATACAATTTGTTTGTCATTGCTACTTCATAACTTCTGTGAATATATGTTTTTTGATGGTCTTTGGCCACCCCTGTGAAAGGGTCATTTAACCCCCAGGTTGAGAACCGCAACTAAGAACAGTTTGGGAAACACTGTTATGTGGTGGCTAGACGCTCGCCTGTAGATCTGAAGGTCGTGGTTACGGTCCTAAAGGAACCAGACTTTTTTTTAAATGGCCTTGACTCCCAGGTCGATCCAGCCTTAAATGGGTACCATAATGCAATTTTGTTAAAATAAATATATTCATAACTCGACCTCTGAAATGCATTGCAGGCTCAGTGGCAACAACTAATCTTCTCCAGTACACGTCACTGTAGCACAGTGGCTCTCAAACTTTCTGATGCTGCGACCCTTCAGTACAGTTCCCTCATGTTGTGACGACTGCCAAACAATTATTTTTCTTCAAAACTTCAATGAGTTTGTATTTTCCAATTTCTTAAACGATCCCTGTTAAAGGGTCATTCGACCCCAAAAAGGATCGCGATCGACAGGTTGAGAACTTCTGCTCTAGCAAGTTGGTGACGTGATATTTACAGGGAATGGGACTGGACTGTTAATCTCTGGGGGCAGCAGAGTTAAATTAGATGTGATCTTAATATAGTGCAGTGGTATTTTGCTGAACCTTACAACTCCATATATAACAAATAGTCTTCTGCACATTTGTCGTCCTTTTCCAAGGGATTAAACAAACCATAAAACGAGGACAACCTAACGTCCTAGATATTAACTTCATGTTTCTTCATAGTATTTGAAAATAAACAGGACGATGGCATTTTAACTCTTTTCGCCCCATGAATGCTTGTTAGTGGGTCATGAACCCACAGGGATTTCTGAATTTAAAAAATCCTGAAAAAAAAAACAACCATGTTACACAGGTCAGTTAAAATTGTTTTCAATTATTTATTTATACATGGATATCTACATTTATGTTTTTCGTTAAATCTATAAGGATATATAAAGGGAATAATTAGTAAACACAAACAGTGAAGCACTAAATGGATTAGATTCCCCAGGGCGTAAAACAGTGTATGGGGTAACTCATGCCGTGACCTGTCAGTGTGGCTTTGAAGACAATTTGACATCAGTTTAGCGGCCGTGTTCACGTCTCCCGGCCCATCTACACGCTTTCTCAGTTTGGCCTGGGTCAGAGGGGTGTCACGTTGTACTGGTTTCTGCGAAAAGTCTCCCGTGGGACCTAGGCTCAAGCTATAGGTGGGAGGGGGGGGGTTTAGGTTAGGGTCAGTTCTAGATGTTCTGGGGTCGTTAAAAGCTGTGTCGTCATGTAGTATATAAAACAGGCAACATTGGTGCTGATGTAATTGGAAGCAAGACAGCGTGACACCCCTCTGACGGAGAATGAAAGATTAGACAAGTGTCTAGATGTGCCGGAAACACGAATAGGACTAATCTGGCTTTCAAAAAGCCATTGGAGTTGTAATTACCCACCTCCAATGCTATTTTTAGTTACTTACTAAAATTCTGGCCTATAAAACACCGCACAGACTCACATAGGAGTAACAGAATTAAACTAGGCCTTTAGAGAACAGGTCACCACAAGTATGGCCATATATTAGCATTTATGGGATGGTATCACAAAGAAAGTGACAAGATGTAGCCTTTTTGTGGCGATAGGGATGATCCTCAACTTCAGATTCTGACTAACTGACCTAGCATTTGAATTATAATTTGATCAAATCATTTCTTTGAAATTGATTTTCTGTATTCAAAATTTACTAGATTATATTGCTTTTTTTTTTTTTTAAGTAGCCTTATCATTGTTAAGTGTTGCATTTGAATGTTTTTATGAATATTATTTCTCAGTAATTTCTAAACTTGTAGATATCAGAAGAATGTAAAGTTTATGTTTTTAGTAAAAGAACAGGAATGCTGTACGATATTTTTTTTTGCATGTGTTTTTCTATGTTTAGTTATAATAACCAACGACAGTAATACATTTTTTTTTTAAACAAAGAGCTTGCGTGCGTTTGTGTTGTTTTCTATATCTGTCAGCATCCACATGTGGGTTTTGGGGGAAACAAACATAGACCCACAGCCCCCAACACGCCTCACAAGTTGAAAGTTGGAGTGCATCCCTTTTCACGCTTTTAGGCGCACCGGGTATATGGGAAGAGCACCCATATTTTTACAGACCAAACAGCACTAGGTGGGTAATGTGGTCAGCATTACGCCTGCCGTCTTTACTTCCCCATCCTGGTACCCAATTTAGGCTGGGTCGACCTGTGACGCCCCATACCACGAAAAAAATCTACGCAGCCAGCAGTGGGTTTCGATCGCGGTACGTTGGAATTACGAGTCGGACTCTTAGCGCAGATAGATCAGGCACATTTTAGAATTGATCTGAACACAAAACCCAGGGAGATGCTATGATGTAGGGGCTAGAGACTCACTGCGAATCCGAAGATAGTGGGTTCCAATCTGAACGGAGCCTGACTTTTTTTTTTTTTTTCAAATGACCTCGGCTTCCAGGTTGACCCAGCCTTAAAAAAGATCCCAATTAAAGTTCTGGCAAGTGAACGCAGCCGATGTGATATTTATTAAAGAACCCAGCTCATGCTGATTGGTCTATGAAATATCGGTCTAGTAGCCCTATATGCCCAATACACCTTGAAGGCAATGACAAGAGTCATTTACTTTGCGCAAAACGCATGTTCTGAAACAAGACCAAAGTCCAGAAGTAGACGAACACCCAGAACTTTCCGTTGGAGTTGACAGTCGGTGAAAGCTAAGAAGGTTACAGCCAAAAGCGTAGCCATCACAGCCAGTTGCTTCCACACCTCTAAACGCCAAGAGGATCACCTTCCCCCAGCCGCCAAAACTCTCAACGAAACACATGCAAACAAACGCAGAGGCAGTGATTCTCAACCTCTGTCTTATGGTGACCCCTACAAAACCTTTTCAGGACTTGAAGTAGAGATGATCGACTTCATCGCGAGGGGCATATCCCTATATGTTAAGTCTTTTTCTGTAGAACGGCGCGAGCTGCAGCGGCAGATGAAAATAGAGTGAAGCAGTTGCTGCATTAGCAGCCACAAAGATGGCTCTTAATTTATGTTTCCTTTGATCAAATGATGTCCCCCAAGTCAGTCGACCGCCCACTTGATAGATAAGTATAAGAATAATTTCCTCTTATCCGAATGTCACGGTCTTGCTAGAAATGCACCATACTCCTTTTGAATTATGGTAGTAGTAGTACATTTTACCCCACTAGAACATCACACAAGCGATAGACACCCGATGACACAAAGTGCCACCATGTGGATGAGGATCACCCGTGGAGAGGTCCCAGAAACCGCGTTCAGCCATTAGACCATATTTATGGTCGGGCTATATTACAGTCCCCTGCAAGAGCCAGGGTGGGGCTTCAAAATAACGAAAAATGGCATCCCACAGGGAGATGACTAGTGTTGATTACCTATTATCGTGGCGGCTTCAAGTCCATGTTGAGAACCAATGGTCTGGAATACACGGTGAGGACACGATATTTACCTAAGAAAAAAACATCCCTTTTTTTTTTTTTTGTAAAGAGAGGGAGAGACGTTTAGGGACCTAAACGTGCCTCCGTGCAATGCTTCTGTGTTGGCGTGCCCCGGATTCACTTGTCTGTCACCTGACGCTCTAGAAACTCCCACCTTTTGTGACGAAATTTACCTGCCAAAAATCGCCAGATTCGAACCTGTTAAGGAATAAAGGTGATTTCATGAAACGACAGTAGGTCTGTGATTTTACCGTCGCAATTTCTCAATACTTTGAACAGAATAACCGGAAAGGTTAGGAGATACAAAATAAAAAACACCGTCAAATTAAATTCATACCTTTGTGTTACGAAAACTTTAACTGTGGACTTCAAACCAAAAACAAAAAAAAACATGGGTGAGTACTTTGAAATTCGTTGCATTTTCTCGCACATTTTACTGCAGCTGCTGCTCCACCACTACTACTACTACTGCTGCTGCTGCTGCTGCTGCTGCTGCTACTACTACTACTACTACTACTACTACTACTACTACTACTACTACTACAAATACTACCACCGCCACCACCACCCACTACCCTATATAGGCGAAGTGCAGCTGCACAGAGCGACGAAATATATAAATAGATGCTTAAAAAAACTGTCAATAGCTATTGCCCGAGAGGCGAGTAGTCAACAGACAGCATACAGATACGTCAGATCGGTAAAACGGATGTGCACTGCGGGAAGAGTACCAAAGTCCAGATGTGAACGAACGACCAACACTTTTCTGCCGGTGTTTACAGCCGGAGCACGCAAAGAAGTCGATTGCTTTTATCATTCTCAAGTGTCGTCTTGTATCGCACACAATTGTTCCGTTAGGACTCCAACTTGTACAGTAATTGTTATCTGTTGTGTACTCACTGAAGTTTAACTAATTCAGTGCATTTTAAAACTGAAGTAATTAATTCCACACTTTTTGTTGGTAGTTTGCAAACGACTAACGATAGAAGTAAAGGATCCTTTTCCACGCCATCGGGCGGATTGGGCATATAGGGCTAGACCTATATTTTATAGACGAAACGGAACTTGGTGGGTGATGTGGTCAGCATCACGCCGGCCGCCTTTACTACCCAGGACTGTACCTGGTACACACTCAAGGCTGGGTCCAAGGTCATTTTTGAATAAAAGTTTGGTCTCTATCAGGAGCCAACCCCACCACCTTCCGATCCGCAGGCGAGCGTCTAGCCGCTTGACCACGGCGCCTCCCAAACTAGCGATGCTGAAGTTAATTGGAAAGGAAAATGGGGCGGGGGGAAAAAACATGATTTCACAGGGGCGGGAGACCGGAGTTCTATCCTTGGTAAGGAATGGGCATTTTTTTTTTTTTTTTTTCGATCTGGGGCAAAAATAAAAATCCTGACCTGCACAGTCCGTGGCGACAGCACTGGCAATAGGGCAAAAAAAAAAAAAAAAAAAAAACTCTGGCTCGTGATATCTCCGTCCTATTATTTCTGCCTGAGTTAACAATTTCTGCAGTTTAGACGGGAAAAAAGAGGAAGGGGTGTCATTAAGCCTGAGGATTGGGGCTGCGTGGCTAGCGCTGTCGCCACAGACTGTGCAGGTCATGCTTTTATTCACCCCCCCTCCCCCCCCCCCCCCCCCCCCCCCCCCCCCCCCCCCCCCCCCCCCCCCCCCCAAAAAAAAAAACCGACTCAACAACCTTGCCAGGGATTCGAACCTTGGTCTTCCGAATTAGAGCGCTGCATACTTGACTGTTTTGGCCAGCCGCTACTCAACACGGCAATAAAGTGGTAAATCGTCGTCTCAAAATCCATGACGTGTGGCGTTGGTAGTCATGTCTATCCACAACCTTCTGTCTCGTGTACTTTCAATCAACTCCAACACAGTGAGGTAAATAGGGGCTGTAAAATCAGGTCTGTTTCCCTTTGCAGAATCAATCTGTACTGTAGTCGTCTTCACGCTGTGTCTCACCGGCCGGTGTGTGAGTCAGGGTTTGAGTTCGACGCCAGCAACGACCACAACGACACCAGAAATGTCAACAACAAACGCAACAACGACAACAACAACAACGGTTCAGAATCACACGGGAGTGACAATCAAAGGTCAGTGTATGGTTTTCGTTATTAATTCATTCAAGAGATCAACGGCGCCAACATAAAGAAAACAGTGGGCTCTCAGTCCGTTACAAGTTATTCTGGAAAAGAAGAAGGTCTTGAATGTATCTAAGTCTTTCTTAAGTGTATAATAATAATATATTTATTGTTATTATTTGCTGAATGAAAATTAAATATAATGTAGTGTCTATTTCTGGGGTAATTATGGACATGTAATTTTCTCTTTAGTGCATGAAAGCCTGACATATGACACCACAGTATCTAGCATGAGAATGGAGGTGAAGGCGGTAACTGCAGCTCTTCGGTGGCTAGAGAACTAGATGCATACACATGTCGTAACTATAACAGACTCTGAAAGCATGCTGAGAAAGGTGAAGACAGGGATGTTTCGAGCAGAGTGGCAAGCTTCACTGGAAAGGTCAAGGGTAGTGAGAATGCTTTGGATCTTTTCTCCAGGCCAAGCCGTCTAAGTGGGTAATGAACAGGCAGACAGATTGGCTGGCTGGACCTGCGCCACAAAATGGTGAATTGATACATGACATGGCAGATATGGTCAAGGCATTTTGGGAACAAGCAACGGAATCAGTAGAGACAAAAAAAATTATCATGGCCTAGAGAGAATGAGGCACCTGTGTGTAACCAGAGGGTCTGGTCGGCTCACTACACTCAGAGGAAAGGCAAGACGGACATATAACCAGCTAGATGCTGAAGATGAGGACGGAGCATGCACGGGAATGCCCCGAGTGTGTGATGTCAATTCTTGACTGAACTCACCAAGTCAACTCTCCACGGCGCTCTGGAAAAAAACGGTGATGGACGGTACAGTTTCCGGAAAACGAGGCTGAGGCCGACCTCTACGAACGTGGATACAAGACACTGAAGGTGTATTTGCTATAAAAGCATATGGGGCTCGAGAATAGACTGGAGAAAGAGAGACTTTAAGGCTTGCTATGAAGTGCTGATGCTCGAGAGGCAGGAGACCTCGTTCAGCCAGCGGCTGATGTACGGTATATGTGCTCAGCAGCACGTGTTCGAGTAATGCGTGGGGACGAACGGTTAGTCTAGCTCGCTGATGAGGATAATAGTGGTACGTTTTCTAAAGTCAGCCCTGAATTTGTCTCTAGTAGTTGAACTGTATAGAGATATATCAGTGTGTATCATCGCTCGGAGATGTTTCATTTTATTAGTGAAGTGCTTGGCACGTCCGTTGTGTAAAAGATCTGCTGATTTAATTGATTGATTGATTGATTGATTGATTCATTGATTGATTGATTGATTGATTGATTGATTGATTGATTGATTGATTGATTGATTGATTGATTGATTGAGTGTCTATTCGAAGAAAGACAGAAAAAATATGTCAATACCTGAAAAAGAAAAAAAAAAGAGCTATACATGGTTGGAGATGACTGAGGAACTCGAGAGGCATAAGCACTCAGGTTTGAGGGTCCCTGAAACACTGTTTCACTGTAGTTCAGTGACAGGATCTCACAGAAATACCCATACACTGTCTTCTCGAGCTTGTTGATTTATATTTAGATTTATATAGAACGGAACAATTCTAGTTTGTTTTGGTGTACCCACGGGATGACCGTACACACCTAAAAAAAAAACGGGACAGTCTTGGGGGAAACGGGACATATGGTTAACCTGACTTTCAGGCATTTCGGGCAGGGGAATAATGACAACTCAAACAATAACTATGAAGCTAACGGAGGGACATGACTTTTTAAACAAAAAAGGGGGCAGGGCGGGGGGGGGGGGATAAGAATACTAACCTGCACATTTAGTGGCAACTGTAATTGCAATGTGACTATAAATCCTAGACTCCTCCTACTAGACAATTGCAAGGTGACTATAAATCCTGGACTCCTCCTACCAGACAATTGCAATGTGACTATAAATCCTGGGCTCCTCCTCCCAGACAATTGCAATGTGACTATAAATCCTGGACTCCTCCTCCCAGGCAATTGCAATGTGACTATAAATCCTGGACTCCTCCTCCCAGGCAATTGCAATGTGACTATAAATCCTGGACTCCTCCTCCCAGGCAATTGCAATGTGACTATAAATCCTGGACTCCTCCTCCCAGGCAATTGCAATGTGATTATAAATCCTTGGCTCCTCCTACCAGACAGCCATTACCTGTGATAAAAAAGGACCTTCTTCCACGCCTTTAGGCGTATAGGGCATATAAGGCTAGACCTATACTTTATTGACCAATCTTCACAAGATGGGTGATGTGGTCAGCATCACGCCGGGCTCCTCCACTTCCCGGGACTGCACCCGGTACCCACTCAAGGCTGGGTCGACTTGGGAGCCAAAGTCGTTTTAAAAAAAAAAAACCGGGAGCGAACCCACGACCTTCCGATCCGCGGCTAGCGTCTAGCCGCTCGGCCACGGCGACTATAACCAGCGATACTTAGAGATAGTAACACCAGTTTTTTAACATTGTCTCTTTTGATGATGGTTCTTGGTGAATACTGAAGATACTAACTGTTTGATACTGACCACACACAAAAACTATTGATTTCTTAGGGATACCAATGAACATCAGTATAACTGGGTCGAAAGGCGCAGAAATCGCTAGCTAACTGTAAATCACAACACGGTGTGTCAACAGTCAGTCCTTATATGGGCGAAAGCAGAAAAAGAAAAAGGAGAAGGAGGAGGAAAATGAGGAGGAGGAGGAGGAGGAGAAGAAGAAGAAAAAGAAGAAGAAGAAGAAGAAAACTTATCTCCTTTTGATGTTTGCAATAAGCTCTCTTCCTATTTGCTGCTGCTGCTGCTGCTGCTTTTACCTTTAAAATTGCGGTTGGTACGTTCTGTTGTGGTTTTCAGCAAGGCTGCGATTACTGGTCCTTTAGGCTAACACATCCCTTTTCAGCAGACCATAAATTAGTCACTTTTTACATTTTGCATGTGGTGGCTACGTGATCTCGAGGCATGGTGTCCGCCTCGAGTGCTGGAGGTTCTGGGTTCAATCCCCGGTACGGGTTGGGATTTTTTCCTGTGAACTTAGACTTCTAGTAATTTCCCCTTGTCTCTGGGGAGTGAGATTGGACGCCCGTGTGCATTGTTTGCCAACGTAAAAAAATCCCTTGGCAATTGAAAAAGAGTAGCCTAACGACTCTGCCAGGGCAAAATTTTGAGTTTAAAATCTACCAAAAGTATTTCAGGATCCTCGCTGGTGCTGCAAAGCCTGTGCACTGTGCTGAGCTTCATCGGACTCAGACTTGAGTTAGAAGAAAAACGGAGCACTTATGGGTTACTACCCGTGTATCATAATGTTGATCCGTTGTTCAAACTTTAAGCTTCAAACTTCTAAGACGGAACAACTCACGAAGTCAGACCCAGAAAGAGAGTGACTTATCCTGCCATTTATCCCTAGTCGTGTCGTAGGGCCTGTTCTATGTTGCGGGGGTGTCATGCTTAGTGAGTGTCCAGCAACACAAAGGATTTTACGCGTGAGTTAATGAGTTTACCTCCAAAACAATTTGACAATTTGAGAATAACTGTCGTAGAAGAATACTAAGTCTACACTGAGCAGGTTTCAGATCCAGTACGCAAATAAGACAAGAGACTAAGCAAAATAATGTATCAAGTTTTATAAGAAAGCGCCATTGGAACTACATCGGCCATGCACTCAGAATGGGAAAGACGAGACTCTCCAATCGAGCTCAAGCCCTCAGTGAAAAGAAAACTGGGAAGAAAAAGAGAGACTGTGTAGAACCATCATCAGGGAAGGCTCAACCATGGGCCTTACAAACATCCAAGACCTAAAACAGGTGGCAGCGAACCGCCAGACTTGGAGAGCTATGACCTCTGTCCCTAGGCTAAAGAGGAACGACTAAATAAATAACTAATTCGGGTCGCTGAAAGCACACTGGGAATCTTGATTGCATTTTCTTCTTTGTTCAAATATTGCAGTCGTTTACAGCCATTAGTTAAACTCAAATTCCTTTTTTTTTTAAATTATATCTATTGAACAGATAGATTTGAAAGCACTACAGGACAAAATGAGCTACACGAATAACTGGGAAAGAATGAGCTGAAGTATCGGCGTATTAAAAAAAGCATTTCACGCTAGGATTAGGCACTAAATGCATAGTCAGTTGCTTGGTAATCAAAGAGTTAAAGAACTTTTCTTGATCAGCAAGTTCCCCAAATGGGTTCGCAGTACCTCCTATGGGCAGACCAGCTGTAAAACACGACATATCGCACCGACCGCTCTAAGAAAAGGAGGAGCACTGAACAAGTTAACATTTATTTTCCAGCGAGTACATTTGCTCCTGGGGTGACATCCAGCAGTGGGGTGAGTGTTGCAGATACAGCTAGTACCGCTCCAGGGACAAATGTAACGTCAGCGCCACCCTTGTGGACAAAGTGCACATCTGGGGTCAGTATGGAAGATGTCGGAAATGACAACATCGCCAAAGTTCTCCATGGCTGGTGCGAGTAAGTGAAGTTGTTTGTTAGTCGTTTTGGGTGTACAGTTGTTTGTTAGTCGTTTTGGATGTGCAGTTGTTTGTTAGTCGTTTTGGGTGTGCAGTTGTTTGTTAGTCGTTTTGGATGTACAGTTGTTTGTTAGTCGTTTTGGATGTGCAGTTGCATTTTAGTTGTAGCTGCTGGTTAGATGATTAGAATGCGGGACTGTCAGGCGGGAGACCAGTGTGGAATCCAAGTGAAAGTGACAAGAGATTTGTTTCTGTCGGGCGTACGCGTGCGCATACACACTCACATAATAAATCTCAATTTGCACTAAGCAAATGGGGTAAGGGGAACAACGTACACTTGCAAAACAAACAGACGTTTCGACCGGAGCCTTTCTCTACACAATACACAACAGCAGCGAGGGGCAGAGTATAATGGCAACTGATGCACACAATTAAAGGGGAGAGTTTTTTTTTTTTTTTTGGTCCCCTGTAAAAAGATAACATATAGGAAGAGAACAGGGTTTGGGAGGAATCCTGAGAATTGACGATAACAGGAAATGACGTCAACGTCTCCCCGTGTAGATTTCGGGCCCCTGTTATGAGGGAAAGGCACACCGCCCCCCCCCCCCCCATAAAAAAAACATTATTATTGAATGAAACCTGTTAGTCCCTATGCAATTTTTGTGGGGAGGTTAAGGGGGAGGGGGCTCAAAGGCACCGAGTCTATAGATTCCGGCGCCTTTGGCTCCTTATACCTGGAAAGTTGAGCCTAAAAACAGTCGAAAGCCGTGAAAAGAAAACAACGATCTCGACAAAGAACATTTATGAAAACGAACTAAAGAGAAAAGCAGAAGAAAAACTCCCCACAGAGACTCAGTGTTTGTCTTTCTCGGGGAGGGGACAAGGCCTCTTGAAATAACACACATAACATACTGGCACAGGCGAGGCCAGGGTTTCAAGGTCACATTTAAACAAGTTTTTGGGGGGAATAGTTTCTTTTTCTTCTTCTTCTTGGAATAGCCCGCTGACAATTGGGGAGGGGTATGGAAGATGTTTTTTCCCTCACTTATCCTGGTATTGATTTCTTGATCCAGTGATAGTTTGTGATTCACTGTGGATCCTAGATGGGTAAAATGTCAACTGTATAACAATGGCGAGGTATGATCAGTTCGCACGTTTGCGCGTTAGCAGGTAACGATTACGCTGGATAGGAAATCACGTGATATTGTTTCCCTCAAAGCTTAGCCGTTAAGAGTATGCGTGCGCAACTACCATCGTAGTTATAGTAATTGGTAGCTTTCACACGTTACTGTTTCTGCCTGAGTAGCTTGAGCTTGCAGCGAGCTTTCTTTTCGCTTTGTTCGAGACGTAAAGCCAGTGACGTATTTGTAATAAATAGTAAACCTTGATAATAAATAGTTTTACCATGATAATAAATAGTAAACCTTGATATTGAATAGTAAACCTTGATAATAAATAGTAAACCTTGATAATAAATAGTAAACCATGATAATAAATAGTAATCCTTAATAATAAATAGTAAACCTTGATAATAAATTAGTAAACCTTGATAATAAATAGTAAGCTTTGATAATAAAAAGTAAACCTTGATAATAAATAGTAAACCGCGATAATAAATAGCGAACCTTGATAATAAAAAGTTAACCTCGATAATAAATAGTTAACCGTGATAATAGATAGTAAACCTTGATAATAAATAGTTAACCGTGATACTAGATAGTAAACCTTGATAATAAATAGTTAAATGTGATAATAGATAGGAGACCTTAATAATAAGTAGTAAACCTTGATAATAAATAGTAGACCTTGATAATAAATAGTAAACCGTGATAATAAGTAGTAAACCGTGATAATAAATAGTTAACCGTGATAATAAATAGTAAACCTTGATAATAAATAGTAAACCTTGATAATAAATAGTAAACTTTGATAATAAATAGTAAACCATAATAATAAATAGTCATCATCGTCATCATCATAAACCAATTTTGCCGTTAAGCCCCGTGGGGAGGAATAGTTTGCGATCCAGTGCACGTTGGCTGCCACTGGCTATTGTCATGCCGTGAAGGCGTAGAGTGTCTTTAATGTTGTCGATCCATGTTTTCAGCAGCCGTCCTCTTGCTCTTGTAGCTGATCTTCTGAGATGTAGTGCTTGTCATGGTATTTGATCTTGCTGCATTCTAACGAGATGGCCAAACAATTTGATCTGCTGTTTCTCAATGAATCTATTACAAGGTGTCGTTCCCACAATTTGCCTGAAAGTTTCATTATTCACTGGATCTCAGATGGTTAGGTTGGCTGCTTTTCTCAGGCACCTCATCTCGCAGGTGGTGATTTTGCGTTAAATTGGCTTTAGATAGTGTCCATGTTTGGCGCTTGTAGCTTAATGTTGGAATGAATATGCTATTAATAATCTGTCTCCTTGCACTCATAGTTATGCTTGGATGTCTTAATAATGGTGACAATTGGTATATAAGTACACTTGCTTTCTGACATCTGGTTTCTATTTCTCTGTCAATTCTACCATCTTCTGTGATCATACTTCCTAGATATTTAAACTCCCTAACTTGATTCAGGGCAGAACCATTCAGCTGTATGTGTAGTGGGGCAGGGGTTCTACTAACTTGATAAAAATAGTAAACCTTGATAATAAATAGTAAACCTTGATAATAAATAGTAAACCGTAATAATAAATAGTAAACCGTAATAATAATCAATATTAAAATGCTGCATTTTCTTTAGTAATGAAAAGTGTAAGCGACGGTTACAGGCAGAGCCACTGGTAAAATTGTATTAGGGCACCCCAGGGCAGGATTAAGACCCTATGATGCCATAAACACTTAAAATATATTGCCCCACCCCACCCCTGAACTGCCTTAACAGCATTATGGGCCCCTGGGCAAACCAGTGCTGCGACCCTGACTCACAGGAATGAAATGTAAATCGTCACTTGACATACACAGATTATCATGGAACCCCTACGCTGCTGGGACCCCAAGCAAGTGCCAAGAGGGCCCATGTGTTAGGACGGCACTAGTGCACCCATAAATGTAATTCAATATATATAAACAATAATAAACCATAAAAAATTGCATTGATCAAAACAAAACAGTTAGATGGAAAATAATGTCACTTTTTATACTTCCAATTTATTTTTATATGACAAGTTTCCTCAAACTATTCTTATGTAACACATCCGCTTCTTTACTTAATAGAGATACGACATGAAGCCTGCCTTTTTGCATGTTGTTTAGATCTGGGCCGAAGAAAATGCAGTGCAATATTAACGTGTGATAAATACGAATATCTTCAAGGTGGAGTCTCTGTACCATATAACTGTTAAAGATTACATTCTTGATGTTTAGCTATCGTTGAATATTGATTTTTCTGTGGTGTGTCCTTAGGACACACGACTACATTATAGATTCATTAATTTAATTGTTTAAATTTGTAAAGAGAAATGTCTGGACAACCACTAGTATCAACAACTATAAAACAAAGAAGATGGCGATATACTGAGTTACCGATTCCTGCGCGAGAAGATTCATAAAACGTCTTGCAAATTAATTAAACTGTAGTTTACTTTGTGTGTACATCTCCTTGATAAAAAAAACTGTGAACAAAGATCAGCCTCTCGACTTGCACAAGAACGGGAATCCCCGTTGACCTAGTTGGCCTATGAATACAGTCGGGCGTACTGGGTACATGCCGAGAATAAGTAAACAGAGAATCACCAGACAGGCACACAAATGGGAACCAAGTGGATTAGGGTCACCAAAAGTGTCGGACTGGATTCCATCCATGATATTGAGACACTTGCGCTGGATAAAACCGAACTGAAGTATAGACTGCAAACCCGTTGTGTCGTATAGTTTGTTCCTTGTCTTTTACAGGACTTTAAAGAACCAACCCTAACATATCTTGGCTGTTGTGGTTTTTTTTCTCTAGGCAAATGTTAAGTTCAATAGTTTGCCATTCAGCAGTTTGCCATTCGAACCCAGTACCTCGACATTACGAAGCGCGTTCGAGACGCAAAACAACAGACGCCGACGTGTGTCATCTAACCAGGTTTTTTTTTTTCCTGGTGGTACGCGGTATTAGCAGATTTTTTTTGGTATCATTTCTTTTAACACAACTGTAAAAATAATTTTTGTAGTGGGTACCGGCACCTTTTTAGACACCTTCAGGTGAGTCCACGCACCTTCGTTTCTAGAAAAACAAGAAAAAAAGAAGCCCTCCGTATAAAAGCACAAAAAGCCGATTCTGATGATGAATGTATTTTCTTGTCTTCTTCTTCGCGTTCACTGGCTGTAAACTCCTGCGGAAAGATCTGGTTGTTCGTCCACTTCTGGGTTTTTAGTATTTTTTCCAGAACCTGAGTGTTGCATGTGCATCCGTTTTACAGGTGTTACTCATTTGCATGCAGCTGTTGGTTCCTTGCCTCTCAGGCAGATGCACTCCTGCTTCGAAGGAAGCTCCCAATTAGTCTACTCTTACGACATGCTTTTGGGTAGGCAGTGGGTCTATTCTTGTTTTCCTTACAAAAGGGCCCCAGAACCCACACGGGGAGTCTTTAAAAATCTGTATTGTAAATGAATTTTATATTTCACACCATACACCGAGTCCCTCACACACTCTTTCTCTCCTAAAGACAAAACGATCAACAACACAACATGAAACCCCGTGTCACCGCGGAATGCCCAAATACGGTTTATTTAAGAAAGTCATTCCAAGCGAAGCGCCTACAGCGAGCATCAATATTGACTGACTGGCACAAGCTGCAACCTAACATTCACTTGTCGCTCCAGTTTGCTGAATTTCCCGTCAGCCGGCCTGTGACTCCCGCTTGTTTGGTCGGTCCTGGTTGCTGCAAAAATGTTAGTTATTTTTTTTTTTTTTGGGGGGGGGGGGGGGGGGGGCAATTAGGGCTTTTGAAATAGCCTGAGAAATAAACTGACAGGTTTTGGGGCAATCATCATCATTATTATTATCATCAACACAACCATCATCATCAATTTCCACTTCTGCAATTAAGCGTTGTTGGAACGAACAGTTTGCGATCCATTGCTTGGTGGGCATTCCATGTTGATGTAGAAGCTGTTAATGACATCAATCCATCTTCTCCCACTGAATGTCTACAAAACCATCTAAATCAACTTAACAACAAAGGGGAGGAATATCATATGAAAATAAACACTACGAAGACAGAGACAATGGTGATAGGAAGACAGAAAGACAATTTAGAAATAAAATTTAAAAAAACAACGCTTTAAGACAAACAGAGGAATTCAAGTATTTGGGGTCAATTTTCACATCCGATGGAAAACTGGACAGAGAAATTAGCTCGAGATGTGCCAAAGCTAATCAAGTAATGGGGCAATTATCCCCACTGTTGACACACAAGCAGATACCCCGAAGTACTAAAGTGAATCTTATCAGAACTGTTTTTGGCCTCACTATGCTAACAATGCCAAATGTAGACACTTACACCTTCTGATGAGCGTAAAGTTGCGACAACAGAGATTAAATGCCTTAGAAGAGCTGCAGGAGTTTCATGGAAAGACAGCATATAGAATCACGAAATCAGACGAATTCTAGGAGTAAAGCCAGTCTTACAGGGCATCAAAGAACAACAAATGAAGTGGTTCTGACACCTAACAAGAATGCCCTGGTACTTTCTACCACCGCGAGCGACACTAAAATGGGTATGGAGCGAGCGGAAGACCTCAGAAAATATGCAGTGATGGCATTAAATCATCCCTGGCCTTACAGAAATGAACACCAATCTTAGAAGTGCTCTTGACAGAGCTCATCTGCGAACGTTACATCTCCCCCCCCCCCCCCCCACACCCACCCCCCCCCCCCCCGACTGAGGTACGAGGCAGTGTTGCCACTTTGGATCTTTTATATCAAAATTTAGATCTTTTTCATTGCATTTAGATACTGTTTTTGACGTTTAGGTCGTAAATATTTTTCTAGATCCTTTTCATATGGAGTTAGATATTTCATAGATTTTTTTTCCTTCTTTGTCAATTTAATAATTACTGTGTAAAATATTTACTACAATATTTTTGTTTTGGTCTGGCACGTACATTGTGACAACTGCCATTACTTGAACTCTGAACTCTCACTGGGGTCAACGCACAAATATCTGGCAGTCCCGGTACTGATCAATAAAAACGCGCGTAAATCATAGTAACTTTGTTTCAACCGTATCCTCACTGTGCTGACTTTGCGTTTCTTTTTCATGTGATTTAAAAAAAAATAATTTCTCACCTTCTTATGTGGCTTTCACTTTGAAAAAACCTTTCAACATGCTAAAAGTAAAGTATGAGCAAACAATTTGGAAATAGTGGTTACATGATGACAAAATTAAAAAATTTGGATATGACCAAAGCTTGTTGTAAGTACTGCAAGTGTGAAATTGAAGCGAAAATACAAAACTCAAAAGAGTCATGCAGAGACTATAAAAGCATAAAACTGCAGTTTCATTTAAAGATATTACACCGCTGACATCTGTTTTCATAACTATACTGATAAATGAATCATCAAAAGTTGAAGTATCAGTCGCAATGTTTTTAATTTGTCACTGCGCAATTTCAAACTGTGACAATTTGATCGATTTGTAAAAAATCTTGGACTAGTTCGATTTGAAAAGTGTGATGTAGAAAGTATAGTTTACAACAGCAATACATTATATACAGCCTTGAATGATGGTTCCACACCAAGGAAAATTCTGTCAGATTGCAAAACTAGATGGTTATCAATTTAACCAGTGGTTGAAGCAATGGCTGAAGTTGAAGACACACTTTGAAATAACAAGACAACGTGAAAAGTGCTACACAGCTGAAATACTATATGGAATGTACAGTGATGAAACAAACAAAACAGAAACTAAAGCGTTTTGGAGTGAAGTGAGACAATTTAAAGATGCCTCATCAAACAGTCCATTCTGTAAGCTCTTTAAAGTGTCATGTCTGCCATGATACTACCACTCAAATGCTGACGTAGAAAGAGTTTTCAGTGCTAGGAATTATATCAAATCTAACCTAAAAAACAGGATGAAATTTGACCTCTTAAATGCTATCGTGCCATTAAAATTCAGCCTAATGAGACTAGAGAAATAAGCCTACTGTTCCACTTATAAAGAAATTTGAACAGCTAAAGCATACCAGGGTCATTTTGGATCTGAAGCTTCAACTTCATTATCCAAGCTAAGTTTATCCTGTGGATCTTGTGAGGCAGACATCAGTGAAGGTGAGGACATGATTATGTAGGGTAAGTCATAACAAAAGCTATGTAATTTTTGACTTTTTCAATTTGGATGTTTTTTCTAGATCTTTTCCACGGAGATTCAGATCTTTTTAGATATTTTTTGACACCGTTTTGGATATTTTTTGTCAAAGAAAAGTGGCAACACTGGTACGAGGTGGAAGAGATGAAAAATAATCCATCTTCTCTCAGTGCGGCCTTTTGCATTCACTTCAGATCTTTTCATGTGTAGCTCCTGAGTTGGTAGTTGTTCTAGCTGCATTCTTACAAGATGACCAAATCATCTGATCTTCTGTTTCTCAACGAATTTGCTGCTTGATGTTGTTTCCAGTCTGCCTGATATCACTTCTTATTTTCCCTGGGATGGTTAACCTGGCGGCTCTTTTTATGCATCTCATTTTACAGGTGTTTATTTTTTTTATTTTTTTATTTTATATATACCATGAATAAATAATCATGTTAAAAAAAAATTGCAGTGCTAAATTCGCGCGTGTGTATGTGTGTGTGAGAGGGGGAGGATTTCCCCCAAGAAGCTTACCCCTTTAGGTTCCAGCGCTTCCCTGGAAGAACCTACCAGTTTGTCTTCTTTCTAACTCATCCCACTCTTCCGAAGGCTCGCATTTTAACATCTTTTTAACGTTTAATTGCGACACGTAAATTGGAATTCCACTTTCTGAATACAGGAGTGGTACAGCGTGAAAAGTGGCGAAAGTCTAACATAGCCT
Source organism: Candidula unifasciata (assembly GCA_905116865.2). Lineage (NCBI taxonomy): Eukaryota > Metazoa > Mollusca > Gastropoda > Stylommatophora > Geomitridae > Candidula > Candidula unifasciata. The sequence goes on along the minus strand of CAJHNH020000439.1, from coordinate 67,173 downwards.
AAAATGTAATTATCTGGTTCTCAATTAAAATACTGCCCTAAGGTGAACTATTCTTTGCTTCAGAGCAACCTAAAAAAAAACATCAGTTCTCACACTTGTTTTGTCAGGATTTTTTTTTTCCGAGCCTGGCCCACCATTTAAACAAATGAACATTTCTGCGAAGATTTTTCTCCCTTCACAGAGCTCTTCTGCACCGAAGTTTTAGTTTGCCCGGTAAACAAAGGGGGTAACTTTTTTCCCTCTTCTGCCATGTGATTCAATGTTAACCTTTCAATGTCTCCAGCCTGGCTTCTCAAGTTTAGAATACGCACAGGCTTGATACAGTTGTCGAGTTTGCTTAACTGTTTTAGGTCATTATCTATGCTTCAACACTAAAGATCAATGTGCTATCGTATGGGAAGAAAATAAATAAAATTAACTGGGATACTCGCCCTCATCTTCGGCTTCCAGCGCAGAGGTCCAATACTAATAGTGCCAGTATTACTTCCAGCGCAGAGGTCCAATACTAATAGAGCCAGTATTACTTCCAGCGCAGAGGTCCAATACTAATAGAGCCAGTATTACTTCCAGCGCAGAGGTCCAATACTAATAGAGCCAGTATTACTTCCAGCGCAGAGGTCCAATACTAATAGAGCCAGTATTACTTCCAGCGCAGAGGTCCAATACTAATAGAGCCAGTATTACTTCCAGCGCAGAGGTCCAATACTAATAGAGCCAGTATTACTTCCAGCGCAGAGGTCCAATACCAATAGAGCCAGTATTACTTCCAGCGCAGAGGTCCAATACTAATAGAGCCAGTATTACTTCCAGCGCAGAGGTCCAATACTAATAGAGCCAGTATTACTTCCAGCGCAGAGGTCCAATACTAATAGAGCCAGTATTACTTCCAGCGCAGAGGTCCAATACTAATAGAGCCAGTATTACTTCCAGCGCAGAGGTCCAATACTAATAGTGCCAGTATTACTTCCAGCGCAGAGGTCCAATACTAATAGAGCCAGTATTACTTCCAGCGCAGAGGTCCAAATACTAATAGAGCCAGTATTACTTCCAGCGCAGAGGTCCAATACTAATAGAGCCAGTATTACTTCCAGCGCAGAGGTCCAATACTAATAGAGCCAGTATTACTTCCAGCGCAGAGGTCCAATACTAATAGAGCCAGTATTACTTCCAGCGCAGAGGTCCAATACTAATAGTGCCAGTATTACTTACAGCGCAGAGGTCCAATACTAATAGAGCCAGTATTACTTCCAGCGCAGAGGTCCAATACTAATAGTGCCAGTATTACTTCCAGCGCAGAGGTCCAATACTAATAGTGCCAGTATTACTTCCAGCGCAGAGGTCCAATACTAATAGAGCCAGTATTACTTCCAGCGCAGAGTTCCAATACTAATAGTGCCAGTATTAGTCTGGCTGTATGTCCGTGTTTTCTTTTCTCTGAGTCTAGTGTGCCGGCTGAACCCTCTGGTCCCCTCCAGGTGCATCATTCTCTCCAACCCATAATAATCTAGTTTCTCTTCTGACTTCGTTACTTGTTTCCAAAGGGCACTGGCCACATTTGCCTTGTCATGTATCAGTTCACCGAAAAATGAATTTTGTGTAATAAATCACTCTTATTAAAGATCATAAAACGAGTACTGAAATTCTACATCGAGCCTGTCCTGTTGTATGGCAGTGAAACTTGGAATGTGAGCAAACCAATTAAGAAAAAGGCAACTTAGATCAGGCTCTTAAGAAGAATCTTGAGAATACCTTGGGCTGCCAGAATAACCATCATTGAATGCCTGGAAATGGCTGATGAAAGTATACTATTATATGCAACAATGAGAAGGAGACAAACAAAGTTCTTTGGTCATGTGATGAGAAAAGGAGCACTGGACAATATCGTGACTGCTGGAAAGATCACTGGTAGAAGAGGCAGAGGCAGACCAAAAGAAATGATGAGGGATGTTCTAAGACAGTGGCCTGGAGGAATATCATCAGTAGAATTGATCCAGAACACAAACGATCGAGATCTGTGGATACATATGAACACCTACGCCAGCTGGCCAGGCATTTGATGATGACGCTGATGATGAAGAAAAAATAAAGAATAAAATATAATAATTATAATGTATCATAAGGTGCGAGGAAGGGCGCTGGCGTTGGATAGAACATGCGTTGAGATAACCTGATATTAAATAACGAAATGCCCGTGCCGCTAGGTCAGTTTTTTTTTTATATAGGTTTAAAAAACGGATCAACATCACAGCACAAAGGTAGTAACCCATAAGTGCTACGTTCCACTTTTAAATTGTCTGAGTGTGAAGAATCTTAGCGCAGTGCACGAACTCTGTAGCACCGGCAAGGATCCTGCAATACTTTAGGTTTGGGTAGATTATTTTACTCCGCCAGTGAAAAGGGGGAAACAAGTAGGTAAAAAAAAAAAAAAAACGCCCGTGAAGAGAAAAAGGAATAGGGTGAAAACAACGTGGAGTACACGGGGTGAGCTGCTGACACTGGCAAAGAAATGAATCTTCTGTTTCATTGCATTCGGGAAGACGTTATCCGAACGGTTAGAATTCTGGGTTCTCAAGTGGGAGACCCAGGTTCGAATCCTCGGTAAGGCTGTGGATTTTTTTGTCAAGGCAAAATAAAATCCTCACCTGCACAGTCATGGCTACAGAACTAGCCATGCGGTCATAAGAAGAAGAAGAAGAACAAGACGAAGAAGAAGAAGGAGGAGGCGGCGGATCAGGAAGATGAAGAAGTGAGGAGGAAAAGAAAGAAAGAAAGAAAGAAAGAAAGAAAGAAAGAAAGAAAGAAAGAAAGAAAGAAAGAAAGAAAGAAAGAAAGAAAGAAAGAAAGAAAGAAAGAAGAAGAGAAAAAAGAAGAAGAAGAAGGATGAAAAGGAAAACGAGAGTATTCTGTCGTTTTCTACATCAAGACATTTCATTGGTACCATTATAATTCGCACAACCAGATAACTTGTAATTAATTATTCACATTCTGCTGTGTACCTCCTCTTGTATTATTCACATTCTGCTGTGTACCTTCTCTTGTATTATTCACATTCTGCTGTGTACCTTCTCTTGTATTATTCACATTGTGTTGTATACCTTCTCTTGTATTATTCACATTCTGCTGTGTACCTCCTCTTGTATTATTCACATTCTGCTGTGTACCTTCTCTTGTATTATTCACATTCTGCTGTGTACCTTCTCTTGTATTATTCACATTCTGCTGTGTACCTTCTCTTGTATTATTCACATTGTGTTGTATACCTTCTCTTGTATTATTCACATTCTGCTGTGTACCTCCTCTTGTATTATTCACATTCTGCTGTGTACCTTCTCTTGTATTATTCACATTCTGCTGTGTACCTTCTCTTGTATTATTCACATTCTGCTGTGTGCCTTCTCTTGTATTATTCACATTCTGCTGTGTACCTTCTCTTGTGCTCGCAGAAACTATGAGACGATAATTAGTTGCCTGTCCAATGACATCACAGCACGTAAGCCAGACAATCCATTGGACTTCTTCATCAACCTGACCTTCAGTAACCACACACTACGCGCCAAAAGTGCCACCGTCTGCTCAAAGTTCAAAGGTAAAGCAACAATGACAGAGGTAAGAGTCAGAGATGTGGCAAGAGAGCGGGCAGTGTCATCACCGAGGGTTTGGCGAGGGAGAGGAGGGAGGGGGCAAGGGGGGGGCGGTGTCTCAGCCTGACAAAAATGTGTTTTTAAATATACAAAATCTGTGTGAGTGTTTCTCTCCCCCCCCCCCACCCATCTCTCTCTATCTCCCTCTCTCTCTCTCTCTCTCTCTCCCTCTCTCTCTCTCTATCTCCCTCTCTCTCTCTCTCTCTCTCTCTCTATCTCTCTCTCTCTCTCTCTCTCTCTCTCTCTATCTATCTATCTATCTATCTATCTATCTCTCTCTCTCTCTCTCTCTATCTCCCTCTCTCTCTCTCTCTCTCTCTCTCTCTCTCTCTCTCTCTCTCTCTCTCTCTGGTGTATGTGTGTTTGCATTTTTCTGTTGTAGTGTGCTTTACTTCTCTGTCGTCCTCATGATTAATTTCCACTACAATTAAGAATATTAAATATAATAAACAAACAGACAATCTACTGATCGACACTTAGAGAACAATAAGAAGATGGAAGGACAACATAACAATCTACTGATCGACACTCAGAGAACAATAAGAAGATGGAAGGACAACATAACAATCAAAAGCTACAGTTACCCTTCGAGAAATTGAGCCTTTCACCTCTAGCGATAAGGCAGAGGAGAAGCGGCTGGCCGAGCTGTTGAAACACTGCGTTCTCATGCATGAAACCTAGGTTCGAATCCTCTGTAAGGCTATGGAGCGGAAGAGGTGATGGTGGGGGGGGGGGGGGTAAAAACCGAACCTGGATAGTCCATGGCAACAGCATTAGCTATGTGACCCTAAATCTGAAGGCTAAAAAAATCTGCCCACACAGCAGAAGTGGCAAATACAGGAAATGATGGCAATTTGGGGCAGTCAGGACCCATCAATGCTAGAATCGACTGTTCATCTGAAAATATGAGCCCCCCCCCCCCCCCTTTTTTACGCTGACAGATTTCGGAAGCAACGTGTCAACATCACTGCTAAGAATACGAGAATTGGGAGTAAAGATCGGGACAGCCAAGCATGAGAAGCACATCGGACG
>CAJHNH020000439.1:0-60000 GCA_905116865.2 Candidula unifasciata | reverse complement strand
TCCTCGTAACAGTAAAAAAGAGTTCCCCCCCCCCTTTTTTTCACACTCAAAGTGTATCAAACTGCATAAAATGCCAACGACAGTGTGTGTGTGTGAGAGAGAGAGAGAGAGAGAGAGAGAGAGAGAGAGAGAGAGAGAGAGAGAGAGAGAGAGAGAGAGGGGGGGGGGGGGGGGAGAGAGAGAGAGAGAGAGAGAGAAAAGAGAGAGATCATGCAAATTTCGTTCTTTCAGGGTGTCCTCGCCCAAATACAATTTGAAAATACTGTTAACGAGAATATGAAGGTGCGTTTAAATTACATCGAACGAACAACCGAGCGAACGATGGTTTTGATAGAGGCGGATCCCGAAGACAACTAATCGCAGACATCAAAAGCAGACAGTCGTCATTTTTCGGCCATGTAATGAGAAGAGGGTAAATGGAACATATGGTGACCCCTGGAAAAATCTATAGAAGGAGGGATAGAGGAAGACAACGATAAAATATTCTTGACAGTCATGTTGCGTGGCATGGAGGTCTGTCAGCACACGAACTGATGCATCCTGCAGGAGATCGCAGATTGTGGCGAGGCATAATCGCCCACGCCAGTCGGCAAGGCACCTGATGATAATGAAACACTATTCGTATTCGTTTTCGGCCGAATAGTTGGTCCCACTATTCGTATTCGGTCGACGGCAGCCCTAATTATAACACAACTAGTTTGAGAATGGAGGTAGGGGCGGTCGCTGCGGCCTTTCGGAAAAGTCGACTGCCCACACATTTTGTCACTGTAACTAACTCGCAAAGTATGCTGAGAAACACGAAGACAAGACAGCACGCATCGCCCCGGAGGTGCATGATAATCAGTTTCCGTTGGATAATTTCTCCAGGGCAGACAGGTGTATTGAGAAACGAAAAGGCAGATAAAAAGACTGGTAAAATGATCCATGACAAGCTAGATTTTGTCAAGACCCTTTAGAAGCGAGTGAACAGTGCAGAGGCACAATTATATTATCACGGTCTGGAGAGAGTGGTGCCACGGGGAACGACCAGGGCACCTGGCCGACACTTCACACTCAGAGGAAAGGCAAGATGGACATAAAGTCAGACTGCTACGAGGATCTTCTTAAGATGGGGATGAATCAACTTATAGGAATTCCCGATTGCTGCAATGTCAGTTCTTGAAACTCAACTCAACGTACTTTATTTAACATTAATCTGTTATCTGTCTAGCTTTGAATACTGAACAGCCAATGCAAAAAATAATGTTTTCCCTACGTAATGAACAATATTATTTGCAGTTTATCTTTGTCATTATCGTCTCGCTCCTCCTTCTCATCGCCATCAGTAACGGTCTTTTGCTATGTATATTCCCAGAACTTATTCCTCCCGGTATGACTGCTACAGGCGAGAGCTAACCAACATCACTAACTTCCGCGACTTTTGGCTATCTTTGACCTTCGATCATACCAACGCAGTGTCCTCTCAGAAAGCCTACTGTGACCAGATTGAACGTAAGTATTGGACCGGGAAAGGTGGACATTGAGGAACCCCTGAGTGACCATTTTGTTTAGCTTGCTCCTTTCTATCTGCCTTTACTAACCAATCAGCGTGTCCTTTACAGAACGTCGCTTTCTTCATGGCACGTCTGAAAGTCTTTCGCTAACCAATTCTCCAGCCCTGTGTGCTTTTACAGCCGATGTGTCTTCAGTGTTTTGTATCCAACTTCGTAGAGGTCAGCTTCTGCTTCTTTTTCCGGGGACTGCACTCTCTATCACCGTTCTTTTCAGACCATGTTCAAAATACCACAGCTTTCGGTAGAGGCTGCTGTTTATGAGCCAGTTCTTCTTGTTGTTCAGGTCACGCAGGATGTCGACGCTTTTATTCTTATTGGTCCATGGTATTCTAAGAATTTATCTGAATTATTGTAGTTAAAAAGCTCCGATTTTCTCCTGCCTTTATTAAGTTTAGTTTTCATTTTTTTTTAAATTTTATTATTTAGCCATTTATGAGGGTTTCGTCTGTATTCTGTAAGGAGTCGTAGTGGCGTTAGCGGCTAGACGCCCGCCTGCGGATCGGAAGGATGTGGGTTCCCGTCGTGACGGAGCCCGACTTTATTTTTCTTTTAAAAATGACCTTGACTCTCAGGTCGACCCATCCTTGAGCGGGTACTAGTTGCAATCCTGGGTAGTAAAGACAGCCGGCGTGATGCTGACCACATCACCCACCAAGTGCCAATTGGTCTATAAAAATATAGGTCTAGCCCTATATGCCCATTACGCCTAAAGGCGCGGAAAGGGGACCAAGTGTGTACTCTTTCCAGGCGCGAGTAGAAAGTTGATCTTCATTTCTCTGGTAACACTGGTAATCCAGTGACTAGATACTTGCCTGCCAACAAACGGGCTCGAGTTCCATTTCACAAAGGGATGATTATTACAATTGATCTATGGCTTCCCTGTGTGGGTTCAGGGGTCCCATTGTAGGAAAAGCAAGCGGAGACCCACTGCCTCTCCAAAAGCATGCCGTAAGAGTCGAATAATTGGGAGCGTCCTTTGAAGTCGGAGTGTATCGGGCCTGAGGGGCAAGAAACCAACAGTCTACATACAAATAAGTCATATCTGTAAAAAGGTTGTGCACGCAACAGTAATACTAAATTTCAAATGGTCAGATTTCCGAACAAATACACAAATAAGGCAAGAATCTAGGCAAGAGTATGTGTCTAATTTTATACGAAAACGCCGCTGGAACTATGTCGGCCACGCCCTTAGAATGGATAAATCAAGACTTCCTTACCAAGCCCTCATTTGGACACCACAGGGGAAAAGATCTCGTGGAAGACCAAGGGAAACCCTACGTAGAACTATCATCAGGGAAGGCTCGCTCATGGGCCACTCAAACATCCAAGACCTACAACGGATTGCAACGGACCGCCGTGCATGGAGAGTCGCGACCTCTGCCCTATGTGCCGCACTCGACACAAGAGGAAAGACTAACTAACGCAAGTCACGTTCTGGTACAAGAGCCAAGTCCAGAATTGGACGAACAAGCAACTCTCTCGGCCAAAGTTTACAGCCGGTCAACGCTAAGAAGTCAGAAGGCGTGTGGAGTGATATTGTGCTCACCAACCGCCGAATACGACCAGTTGAAACAAGTAAGAAGATACCACAAAGATGTATTAGAATGTTTAGTAGACTTTCCATGCATAAAGAAAATTGATTTTGAAAGTTGTTTTACTCTGATGTCATTATAATGTAAATTAAAATGTTACACATTTGAGTACACACGCCCAGTAAGTATGTGAGGGCGCATGAAGAAACTTTAAGGCGTGAAAGCTACCAGTTACCAGTACTAAAATGCTAGCAGCGCATGCATACTCTCAACAGCGAAGCGACGAGGATAAAAAAATTCACGTGATCACCTCTCCAGTGTAATCGTTATTTGCTAAAGCTTACACATGCGAATTGATCACACATCGCCACTGACCCACGACCTTTTAAGCTCGCGGCAAGTCTGGACCATTGTGCATATCAAAGCCGTCTTCGTGCCACTGATACCTGCCAAACTATTCTCTTCTACCAGAACACGTCATTCCTCGGATCACAAGCGAATGTTTCAACAAATCCCAACCTGGCCTGGCTGCCTGCGAGGTCGGCTTCGGCCGGGAAGTGGAAGCCATTAGAGAGGAGTGGTTCAAGAATCCAGACTTTGATGGGCTTCAACTGCAGACTTTGGCGTGCAGGTAAGAAGACCTGGGCTGCTGTTACTGTGTCAGTCTGTCTGTTGCGTGGAAGTCAACTGTGGGAAATCAACATGTTAGTTGACTGGGACTGAAACTAGCCGTACATACAACACATTAAAAAGCGTCACTAAAAAGTAAAGGTTCTTATGGGGAAGGGGATGGGGGAGGGTGTGGCAGCAATCCTGTCGTAAAAGGCTATTAATTTGGAATTTTCTACAATGGGATATATTGGCTGACAACATTGTAAATGACAACCTAACGTGGAAACAATATTTTTAAATGTTTCCATCCCAAAAGGTCATAATTGACGCCCTCCAGTGAGCCAGTTGTGAAATCAAAGGGGGAAAAATGGGTATACTAGACCCACAGGGCCCAAACACACATCCCTTGTGGGAGACTAATGTGTTGTTGGGTGTTTTTGCACCAACTGAAGATAACATGAACAAGCACAAGTGGCGCGCTGTTTGAATCTGAAGTTTGAACAACGGATCAACATCATGGCACACTGGTGGTAACCCATAAGTGCTTCGTTCTTCTGTTAACTCAAGTCTGAGTCCGAAGAAGCTGAGCACATTGCACAGGCTCTGTAGCACCGGCAAGGATCCTGAAATACTTTAGGGTAGATTTTTTAACTCCAACTTGTGTCCTGGCAGCGCCGTTAGGCTACTCTCTTCGAATTTCAACAATCAAGGGATTTCTTTTTCTTTTTACATGCGCAACAATACACACAGGTGTCCGATCTCACTACACGGAGACCAGGGGGAATTAGTCTAAGTCCACGTGAAAAAATACCAGTTCTTACCGGAGACTGAACCCAGAACCTCTAGCACTCGTGGTGGACACCATGCTTTGAGACCACGCAGCCCCCATAATCATTCATGTTTGCATCTGAAAGGTTTGAGGATCAACACCGGCGAAAGAAAAAAAGAAGCAAAACATATTGGATGGTTTGGTGATGTGACGAGAATGCCCTGGTGTAATCGTTGCTTGCTAATGCATACACATGCGAATTAATCACGCCTAGCAAAAGAGGTTGCGTCACTTCCCTAGCTTTACTATATTTGTCTGTAAACTGCAAACAAAACATATGCGTGCTCAGTCACTTTAATGAAGGGAAAAAAAAACACTAATAGCGTAGTGGTTCTAGTTTAGCTAAGACATCAGGACTCATTGTTTTCGCAGGTCCACTAACCTTATTCTTTTTCATAATCACACTGAATAATTGGGAGCCGTCGTGGTGTAGTAACAAGACGCTCGCCTGCGGGTCGGAAGCTCGTGGATCCAGACCCTGACGTAACCGAATCATTTTTTTCTTCAAAAAATGACCTTGGCTCCCCGGTCGACCCAGCCTTAAATATGTACCAGGTAGAGTCTTGAGAAGTAAAGGCGGCCATTTCACCCTTCGAGTGCTGATTAGTCAATAAAATATAGGTCTTGCCCTATATGCCCAGTACGGCAGAAGGCGTGGAAAGGGGGTCCTTTACATGCATTTTATACTTAATAACTTATTATATTTGATAAATGTACTGTGTTAGAAGCAGCAACAACAAAATGTCTTCCAATTCTACTTCTTTTTTTTTCGCGTTCATGGGCTGTAAACTCTGGCCATTCACAAGACTCTGGTCATTCACAAAACTCTGGCCATTCACAAGACTCTGGTCATTCACAAGACTCTGGCCATTCACAAGACTCTGGTCATGTTCCAGTGCTTGCATTTTGCATGCATATCCAATTGACGTATCCAGGTTATGTGCATGCAGACTGTTAGTTACTCGCCTCTCAGACTCTGGCTTTAAAAAACACACCCATGATTAGTCCACTGCTTCGACACTTAATGAGGCAGTGTTTCTATCACCGCTCTGCCCCCCCCCCCCACTCCACACAGGTGCCCTGGAACCCACATGTGGGGGTGGGGGGGGAATTGTATTAATATGTGGGTGAGTTTTTGTAATGTGTAAAATTGACTCCATAAATTTGTTCCAACGGCTCCAAATGGGAAAGATTGCTTTAGCGTGTGGCAGGTGGTTCTTTAAGACATATTTGCATCAAAATGTTCTGAACCTAATAATATTTTATATTAACTAATTTTCAAATTATTATGTCAAACTCTAGGACGTCGGTGACCAGAGCTGCCTGTTTGGACAACGCCATGCAGCCGTGTGGATTACAAGTCTCTAGAGCTATGGCAATTAGCGAAATTGGGATTTTACCAGACATTTGCCGGCGTCTCCTGGCAGTGAAGACGCCCGTCAGTCCGAGTATCCCTGCAGATGTCAGAAACATCACGGATAGTGGAGAGTTTAATTTCTCAAGCCCCGCGAGTTTCCAAAACAACAAAACTCGATCCCCAGCCGTATTCCCTGGCAGAAACGAATGGCTGGTGTCTGATCAAGCAGAATTTGAAAGAAGTCCTGAAAACGTTACAACAACCAATTTAACTAAGATGATTGTGGATAAAGAAGCCAAACCAACTGAAGATACCACTTCACGATCTACAAACATTACTGAGACAAAGAAAAATTTTGTAAGAAGGAAGAAACTTGGGAACAATGCAACGACTTCGCAGAGACAATCAAACAGTGGTGGACACGTTCAGACAGCCACTGTGATTGTGGGAATAATCGTGGGAATAATTGTGTCATGTAATTCATGTGTGTAAAATAAAAAATAAACAAAATGTGCTGCCTCTTGTGTCTATGTGTAAGTGTGCATGATCTTCACCCTACTGTTGCTAGCAAACGTTAATGAAGCTATCCCTTGTCCTCCTTCTCATCCATTGTTCTTCTTCAGATGTCTGACCTGCGGCAGACATCGACGACGACTCTTCAAAATCTTCTGTCATCTAATTCATTCTTCTTCTTTTCGTTCATCGGGTGTAAACTCCAGCAGAAAGTTAAGGCCGTTCGGCTTACAAGTCAGCCAGATCTGTAAAACGGATCTGCACGAAAAACTGAAGTTCTAGAAAAGACTTATGTCCAGAAGTGGACGAATAGCCAGAACCTTCCGCTGGCGTTTTCCACCTGTGAACGCCATTAATAAAAAAAATCTAATTTTTTTTCTTACACCATTACCGTGTTTTCCTGGGGAAAGAAAGACCTAGCCTGAAAATCAACGCTAGCTTAATTTTCAGTATGCTTGTAATATAAGCCCTAGCTGCGATCATCAGCCAGACAGGCGGATTTTCGTTTACCATTGAAAACACACCAGTTTGATTGAATTATAAAGTAAAAAATTTATAAATCAGATAAGAAAATAGTATTTCTGATATAAAAGCGTTAAAAAAAACATTATTAATAACAATTTGTAAACAAACAAGCGAGCATCTTTAAATGAGAAACAAAAGCTACTGCAAAACATGGTGGCACTTGCGCAGAAGACTCGTTTTTTTTCTACTTGAATAAATGTTGATTTCTGTACACACTAAAGTAAGACATTCCTTGAAAAAAAGCCCTAAGGCTTTTTAGAAAAGCACAAATAAATATAAGGCCCTGTCTTATATTTAGAGGAACATGGTATGTATCCCCACTACCTCACTTACACATCTGCTCCCCATATGTTAATTTGGAACTAGTAATGTTTTTCACCTAAACAAACACTTGGTGACCTTTCACACACGCTAGTCTATGTTACAGGGGTGTCACGTTGTGTTGTCTTCGATGCTCTGAGGTTTCTATATTGCTTGTCGTGTGAGCAGCCAGCTACACATTGTGTTCTACTTGTTGGTAGCGGCCAATAACACTGCAAATAATCGAGTATTCTTCTTAAGCAAGTTTATATTAATGAAGTTTAGCTTACTTCGACCCTAGCTTTTTCTTCCAAGAACCATGGCTCTTTCTTCACTGGCATCGGTTTCATATGCTCAGAATACCAGTCACGTTGCTCCCTTGAACAGGCACTCCAGCAGCAAGTCTCCAAGGGTTCTCCCAAAGTTTGTCCTGGATGTCTCTTCCCTCATCCAGCCACGTGATTTCTCACAGGTTTTGCTGTAGCTTGTGCTCAGGTGTTTGGAATGTGGTTTGGCAGGGACACTGGGCGGACTGTGTAGCTTTAATTCTGTGCATATGTGTACTAAGTCTGCAGTGTCCTGTTCCTAGTCAAAACATTAAACCATGGCTTCAGCTACCGCTCTTTGGAATTTGATATGGTTCAAATTATTCTGATCCCAAGGCAATACAAAATTACAGTCAACATTCAGATAAAAGAAAAACACATGGTGAAAAAATAGTACTGTCACAAATATTTATTTTATGACCAGAAAATGATGACATAAAATGTTGTTTATCTAAAAGAAGTCATTATAATAACAACAAGCAAAGCAAATAGAACAGTGCATTATTCTGTTCTAGAAACAGGTCAGGAAATACTCTGGAAGTAAAGGTGGCCAGCATATGTTGACCTCATCACTCATGGAGGTACTTTGGGTCTATAAAAACATGGGTCCAGAATCATGTCACATGAACTACTGGTGTCAGATAAGTCTTTGACTTTTTTCTTTTTTTAAATAGGCAGGAACCAGAACACTGCGGTAGTGACCACTTGGAGGAGCCAGATTTCCTTAGTATGCTCTGACAAAAAAAAAAACAGCAAAAGAGAACAATATGCTAGGCTATAGAGGGAAATCAAGGGCTATATCAGTTACAACATCGGGCATTACTTGGGACTCAAAGACATATTAATTTCAGCAGCTTCTAGGATTATTTCTGCCCATCTGGTCAGAGGTCTTGCAGATTTGATATTCACCTCAAAAGCCATATTTAGGATATGCGCAACTGAACAGAACATAATTTTTTGTGTGTGTGTGGGGGGGGGGGGGTTAGGGGGCAGTGGCAAAATTCTAAGTGCAGCAAAATATATCTAGTAATTTATTTTTATTGCTTTTGTGATTACGAAACTTTCATCTTATACTAAACATCAGTGGTCTCAAATTGCAAATTTGTTTCATGTTGCTTTTACTGTAAAGTTTAAATATTTCAGTACAGTGTAAATGTGGGGTGAATAATTCCACAATTTATTGCTGACAGTCTGTAAAAGCACAGCAATGGGGGCAGTGGCAAAATTCGTAAAGTTTAAATATTTCAGTACAGTGTAAATGTGGGGTGAATAATTCTACAATTTATTGCTGACAGTCTGTAAAAGCACAGCAATGCTGAAGTCAGCTGTGGGAAAAGGGGGTTCAAAATAGATGACTGCACGGGGCGTCGTACAACTCAAGTAGGGCCCTCTTCGCCTCTTGTCTCACATAGATTTGGTTTGATCAACAGCACAGATGAATATTCATCCTGCAAGAACGGGATGGTATACTGATTCTAAGAGACAGCTCTAAACCACACACACACACCTATTCACTTATACCCAAGGCTTGAATTGTTTCTTAGGCTTTAACAAAACAGGTACAAGTACCATATTTTCCCCCGGTGTATAAAATGCCCATACATATGATACTGATACTCTTTGGGAGGTCAAAAGAGAGATAGTACTTTAAAACGCCCCCGTTTGGGTTCCAGGCCCTGTTATAGGGAAAACAAGAATAGCCTACCCAAAAGCATGTCATTGAGTCGACTAATTGGGAGCTTCCTTCAAAGTCGGAGTGCATCTGCCTGAGAGGCTCAACAGTCTGCATACAAATTAGTCAGATTTGTCAAACAGATGCACATGCAACACTCAAGTTCTGGAACAGGACTGCTGTTCAGAAGTGGACAAACAACCAGAACTTTCCACCAGAGTTTACAGCTGGTGAACGTGAAGAAGAAGGCAGAAGACTTTAAAACACATTCTGTGTGTAACGACAACCCCTAATTTTAAACTTTAACAAATCTAGGAAAACACACCATCTTATGTACTGAAAAAAATACAGTAATTTCTAAACAGTTATGGCTCCAGAGATGTGAAAAGACAAGGATTTAATACACTTGGTAAGGACAACTATTACAGAAATAATTGTGGTTTTTACACATGTGGAGGGTGCTATACAGGCAGCTGCTGTGGCATAGTGGCTAGACTGCTCGCCTGTGGCTTTAAAGGTTATGGGTTAAAATCTGAATGGAGTTTTCTTCTCTTAAAAAATGACATAAGACTTCCAAGTTGACCAAGCCTTGGGTACCAGGTAAAAACCTGGGATTTGTTACGGCAGCCGGCATGATGTCGAGTATATGAAACATAGGTCTAGCATTACATAACCTGTACAAATGTCTTGATCTTCTATCTTAGTATGTTGGAGCAGTTGAAGGCCAACTGGTCTACGAATGTAGATTGTATTTTCCCCGTGTGGGTTCCGGGGTGGGGGCTCCCAATGAGGGAGGGAGGGGAGGCAAGAATAGACCCACTGCCTTCCCAAAAGCACGCCGTAAGAGCTGACCAACTGGGAGCTTCCCTCAATGTAGTCCCTTAATGTAGGCACTCAGTTCTGTGAGTTTCTTTCAAGACATCTCCACTACCATTTTTATCAGTCCAGAGTATTCTCATTATCCATTTATAAAACATCTCTGTCACTTCCAAAAATTGGTTTACTAATCAGACAAGTGTTCATCATTTACTTCACCTGACTTAGTATAACACATCAGTGGTTTGGAGAGGACTGTAATGGGAGCCATTCACCCACAAACACACTGGTGGATACAAGATATGACACACTCTCAGCATGAAAATACACAATGAAAGAGGACTGCAGTAGGATGGAGAATCTTCCTGATGTGCTGGGAAAAAAAGAAAAGAGCAACATCCAGCATCCAAGATGTTGCTACATGAGACCAAACTGCTCTCTGTGTGGGTTTCTGAGCCCCATTGTGGGGAAAACAAGAACTGACCCACTGCTTTCCCCACAAGCAAGTCGTAGGAGTCAACTATCTGGGGGCCTCCTTCGAAGTCGGAGTGCATCTGCCTGAGAAGCAAGGAACAACCAATTTTTTAGTTGCGTATCCTTTACAGGACGTTGCAGAACCATCCCCAGCATTTTTTTTTGGCTGTTGTGGGTTTTCTAGGCAAGTTTACGTCCAGTAGTTTGCCATTGCTTCATTGATGGCTAGCTTCTCGATACCACTGTCAAAACCAATGCAAGGCCCACAGCTGGGATCGAACCCAGCACTACGAAGTGCAATCACAACGCCTAAACCACAGACAACATGGACAGTATACTTTTATGCCCAGATTTTACTTCTGATCTCAGCATGGAGCAATTGAAGGCCAACTGGTCTACAGAAGTAAACTGTATTTGCATAGTTACGCATGCATTTTGTTTTTTAGTTACTTAGGACTAACATGACTAAATTAAACAATCTGGCTAAATTTTCTGATGAATGAAGCCTGAATAAGTCCTAAGCTGTGTGTTTTAGTAAGCAAGGCCCATGTAGCCCCCCCCCCCCCCCCCCCCCCACGTCTGGGTCACATGATGCTACTCCCTTTTCTGCTATGTTTTGGTTGGTATGGTTCAGAAGTCCTTTTTACCACTGTTGGCACAGGTAACACCAACAAGAAAACAAAATTCAGAACAAATTACAGAACAACAAATTTTCACAAAAGCTCACAATGAACAGCCCATGTGTGCAAGAAATGCAACAAGCTTGTATTATTGGGCGGACAGATAGGCCTATTCGTCTTTTTGACCATTTTGCTGTTTGGCTGACAGACCGGCCAAGTCATCTCCAAATGGTTAATGTGAGCAAGTCTTACTAGTCACACTCGCCATCATCACAGGCTGTGATTCCCAAGCCACCCTAAGCACTATATAAGACTATTGTCTGGAAAGAAAGAAAGGTGTCAAGAAACACTTCAAGTTCATTTCTGTAATGACACACCCTTCCCGGTACTCTTCCCTTCCCCACAATCTCCAATGTTATACGAACTCCCAACCATGACAAATAAATTAAGTTATATAAATAACCAGCTGAGAACATGGTTTCTGGGAGAAGATGCTGGGGCTGACCAGCACGAAGGTGGGCACAAGATATCAAGGACACTCTGGGCATGAAACTTCACAAGGTGAGAAAACTGGCAAGTGAACAATGAGCAGATTTCCATCTGGCATTATGAGAGTGATGTTCTGCAACGGAACGATGACAAACAGCCAGGGCCTTGTGTATATTAACGAGACAGTTTACCTAAATCAACCAACATGAGTTGATAAATAAATAGAAATATTATAACTGTGTCAATGTTTTTAGTTGATTATTGTAAATGGAGAGGGATACACATATATCAATTATCATACTTAATTTTCTTTATGCTTAGTGGCACATGGGGCTTCAGAGAGGACTTTCCATGCTTTCCTGTCCTGCGCAATCTTCAGTGCAGTTTTCCATGTCAGAGATGCCGCACTCAGGTCCCTTTCTATCGTTTATCTCCATGTTGTTTTTGGGTGCCCCTTTTTCTTTTTCCCTCTCAGGTATCCACGTGAGAGCTGTTTTGGCAGGAATATCAGGATTCATTCTCATAACGTGGCCAAGCTATCTCCATCTTCTCTTGGTTATCATACAGTTTCTTGGTTTGTGATCTAAAGTAGTTTAGTGTTTGAGATTGTATTTAGCCAGAAAATTTTGATAATTCTACAATGATGTACGTATAGTTAGGATGTAAATAACATAAGGAAATAAATAAATATCCACCAACACTGCATGAAGATGCTGTATTTAAAAGAGGAGTTTTTCTGGTACTTGACACAGCAAGCCAGTAAATAACATGGTAAATGGAGGCAGAAAATCAGAAAACAGGTCAGAGATTCAACAGATAATTAAATAAAAAAAATTGCTAGAAATTGCGATCAGTTATTCATAAACTGAAATTTGGTTTCAAATCTTCTTTGACTTTTCGTACACAATCATACTAAGCTAAACACTGGATAGGAAAGAGATTTCCTTGAACATCTAAATAGAACAGACCAAATCATAATTTTACGTTTGCGCACTGGACAGAGCGGACTAAACAACTTCAGAACATGTTTTGCAAGACTGTACTCTTCTGGAGCAAGTGTCTACAGCCAGTAGAGCTGACAAATAATCTTTTCAAAAACCTCAGTTCCTTTGTGACTGCATGTCAGTGCTCTAGGCGACTCAGAAGGATCCACGAGACCACACGGAGAGAGAACTGATCCGCCAGCTAAACAGACTCGCAAAAAACAATCAAACAGGACCACAAATCCTAAGAACATTCTGCAAACCTGCCTACTCTACATACAACATTGTGAAAAGACACCTGGCAATAAGAGCAAAGTGTGCAGAGCAAGCTATGGGGAACCATGAAGGACCTGCTACTGACATGCGAGTTCATAGAGACAACCCACCTGATGGTCTTATCTAAGCATACGAAACCGAATGCAAAGAAAAAGAAGAAAAACCTCAGTGGGTTAGGCATATTAACAGAGATTGGTGAAGAAGAAGAAGAAGAAGCCAAGGACATAAATAAAGCTACAACAGTGTCAATACATTATACACAACACCCACATTTGTTCAAACAAATACATACAAGAATGAAAATCAACTGATGCATGCATAAAAAAATATTTCCTAATTTGTGTGGTTTATATAACTAATGGCACTCAAACTTTGCAGGCTAAAATAATGGGCTATCCTCACAACAATGGCAGACAATCAGCACCCAAAACTTGCAGACCTAGTAGGGAGACAATGAGCATCTATGTCATGAACAAGCGGCTTGATTTTTGAGATTAAAATCCTTCATCCTTCAAGTGAACAAGTCAAATCAATAAACCTTCACAACAACAAAAGCAGCCTCATCGATTCACCACAACTGCTAGCCAGACACCACTCTGAACATTTCACATCATTCTTGGTTTCGAAGTCTACAGCCCACGTCTTACAGAAAACAAAATACAAATGAGGTGACCCCTTCTTACAAGACTTCGGTCACAGTCTGGAAAAAATTATCATGTTTTCTTTCACTAGAGTTGACCAAGCCAAGAATAATGTGCAAACTAAGTACCAGTGCAACCAATAAAGAGAAAGGAAATTTCAGTTGCCACTGGTAGATTCTTTGCCTATCTTCAGTGACGCTAACATGTTCCTGATTTCCTGGACAATATCTGAACGGGGCACGTCTCTCTGTAGAGGATAATAACAATACATATCATACACATTTTATTACAGTAAAGAAATGGTAGGGAAACATAAAAATTAAAAAGTAAAGATCCCTTTTGCACACCTTCAGCCGTATAGGGCTAGACCTATATTTTTTATAGACCAATCGGCACAAGATGGGTGATGTGGTCAGCATCACGCCGGCCGCCTTTTACTTCCCGGGACTGCACTCGGTACCCACTTGAGGCTGGGTCGACCTGGGAGCCAAGGTCATTTTTTGAAAAAAGGCAGGCTCTGCCAGGGAGTAAACCCACCACCTTCCGACCCGCATTTGAGCAACTAGAAACTACGCCGAGGCGACTCCCTGCAGGTAAAAATACTAATTAATTAATCTGTGTCAGTTAGTCTCGTTTAATATAGATGACAGCCACTGCCCCCTAACAATCACATCGAAAGATCGGTTAATTCTGGATGTTTCCTTCAAAGTCACAGTGCATCTGCCTGAGAGGTGAGGAACCAAGAGTCTGCATACAAATAGGCGAGATATGTAAAACGCATTTGCATGTAAACCTCAAGTTCTGCAACAAGGTCAACAGTCTAGAAGTGGATAAACAGCTAGAATTTTCCACCAAAGTTTACAGCTGGTGAACACTAAGAAAAGAAATGTCAACATACACACTATATACAACAACAACAACAACAACAACAAAAAATCCTTATAATTCCCCTAATTGATCACCAGGGTCAATGGAGAAAAAGTAGATGAAATGTTAATTTACCAAAAACAACATCAGAAGAAATGAAAACCACTTATAAAGAATAATAGAAATCGTACAGTACAGATCCTTAACCCCCCCCCCCCCCCATTCAAGTAAATGGAGGTACAAAAAAGAAATGCCCACTTCCATAAACATATAAATGACAAATTTTCTATAAACGTGAAAAAACTACAATGAAATACCACATACCTCTTCTCTGGAGCCAATTATCTTCAACTTGACCACCCCAGTCTCAATTTCAGACTGCCCAATGATGGCCGCAAGAGGAATGCCATTTTGTTCACAATACTGGAATTCGCTCAACATCTTTGTATTCTTTTTATATGACTGTTCAGTCTGTGAAGTTATAGACATATGTATTGTTACTACTGGGTCAATATTTCATTTCAGTAAGTTGTTTTAAATTCCATGCAGAAGACAAATAATTGAAGTTACACACACTGATATCAAAGAGAGTGGAGACAAACATCCTCCATGCAACTGCCACAAGCATCGCTTCAGAGTTCTCTGGTAGTTAGTGTTCTGTGGAAAACTTCTACAAGGTAGGCAGGTGTATTGGGAAATGAACAGTCAGATAGCCTGGCTGATCCTGCACCACTAGGTGGTGAACTGATGCATGAAAAGCTAGATATGGCCAAAGCACTTTGGCAGCAAGTGAACAATGCAGAAATGCAAACAGGTCATCATTAAGAGTCTACAGAGAATGGTTCCGCTGTGAGTGACCAGGGAATTTGGCCGACACTCTACAATCAAAGACAAAGAAGATGAAGCAAGCTGGCATAAAGTCAAACTAATACCGTTAACTACTGGACCTCTTCCTTGGCTGCTGAAGATGGGGACAGGGTGCTTATGGAAATACACTAACTGCTCTCTGCTCAGCTCTTCTTTTTCTTTGTGTTCTGCCAAAATACCAACTACTGCCTGTATTCACTACTTCTGTGGCGTATACAGGGAAGTCTTCTTCAGACATCAGCTGTAAACTCCGGCAGACAGTTCTGGTTTGTTTATCCATTTCTGTACTCTGGCTTTGTTCCAGAACTCGAGTGTTGCATGCACATTTGTTGTACCGATCTGGCTTGCTTGTGTGCAGTCTGTTGTTTGCCGAGATTCAGCTAGCTAACTAAATCTGAGGCAGACACTAACTTCTTCTTCTTCAACATTCTGAGCCTTTGAGATTCATTGCTGCAAATATCACCCGCCTCCTTTCATCTCTCTGATTGGCCTTCTCTTTCCACTTGGTGACACCAAGTGTTTGAAGGTCTGTCTGAACATTATCTCTCTGTCGTCGTCTTCGTAGATCACTTCATCAATGGCACCTAAAAATAACAATAACATTTTGTACCAACCTTGACATCAGCATCCCATAATGCATTGCACAGCTTCAGTCTCTCCTCTACCATTCCTTTCTGAGCTGCTATCACATAGACTTCTGTCTCTGTGGTTCGAACCTTTTTCGCTGCAGCCTGAAATAAATAAATAAACAACAAGGTAGGATTTAGCAAGTAGGTAAAGCACCTTTCTTTCTAAACCATTAACTCTTTCAGTCCCAGAAGGTCACAGCTGATGCCCACATGGGGGGGTTAACTAATGACAGCAGCAAACTTATTGGTATACTACATCCACAGGAGCTAAATACACAACCCTTGTAGGAGACTGGTGTGTTGTTGGGTCTTTTACTATACTGCGTCCAAACATAAAATGTACAAGCATCATACTATTCTGACTGGTGCACATGAGTGAATACAGTCACACATCATACATTGTTTGGGACTGAAAGAGTTAGGCATCATGCATATGATACTAGACTCAAGATTGTTATAATCAACTGGCACTGTACTGGTTGATGTGGCCAACATCACATTGGCTATCTTTACTTCTTCCACTTCTGACAAAGGTCTACCCAGGAGCCAAGGTCAAGGTTTTAATAAACCAACCTGACTTCTATTTTTATCAAATGAGACAATGAGGGGACATTTTATGTGATTTCTGCTGGCACAGGAATGATGCAGTCACCGGGGCAACCCGTTCTCAGTGATGCTAGAGCCTATATTTACAACTAATGACCTTAGGGCAGGCAGGCGAGCATCTTGCCATTACGCCTCTCAGAATGAAGTTCAACAGCATCAAAAACATGAATCACACGATGTGTCTTCACGATGGTGTAACAGAAGGGCTTGTGGGTCGAAATGACCACAGATAGCTATGCTCACAGCAGCTTAGCTGCTACGTGGCCATGGTCAAGTGATCGAAACCCGACAGATACATAAACCTGCTGCCTTGCAGGTAGATTGGGAATAGCCAAAGGAAAGGGAAAGCAAATGTAAAAAAAAAAATTTGTCAAATTAGAATGTACTAAGACACAGGCTTGTAGAAACACTGCAATGGATGATTACTGTAATAATCCTGATTAGCATTCAGTTGGGAGTGCAGGATTAAATAGACAAAACCAAGACTGCAGGTATGATGTTAAGACTTGAATTATGAAAAGGGAGCTGCTCAAGAAGGTTATGATGAATGGACAGCAACATCTTCTTCTTCAGCAATCTCTGGTCACTCGCTTAATCAATTGTGGGCCATTAACTGGGATGCCATCTGAAAGTCTCATAATTTTCACTAAAGCTGAGTTGTCAGGTCTACTGGGTGTGGCCACATGTTGCTTCGCAGCTCCACCAAGAGAGGACAGTCTTGCAAGACATGTTCTGGAGTTTGTTCTGCAGAAAGATACTGGCACAGAGCTGTTTGGGCCCATACCTAATTTATATGAGTGTTTGTGAATTCTGCAGTGTCCACCGCATAAGCAAAAAAACTCACTTGGTCTGTTCTGTTCAGGTGTTTGAGAATATGTATGCAGCAGTATTAACACACTCCCTGACTGCAGTTTTGTATTGCTCATATGTTAAATTACAAGTGAAGTAATTGGTTGTCAATACTGGTTTATTGTGGACTGACGAATGCCATGTTTGTGCTGTAATGTGACAGTGGCATGAGACCCTGCCGGACCAGACAAGCCAAGCGACTAGCCCGGCATAGCGAAGGTTCATGGTATAGCAAAGGTTCATTACAACGCACATAAAATGAAAAAAAAAAGAGTATTTTTTTCTTTCTCTGAATTTGTCCATAAAAGGGGTCTGCACAAGACAATGTGTTTTAGTTAATATGTAGATTGCAACATCTACACCTTTCCGCCCAACACATCATATTTCAGCAACACCTAATCAGTTGCCTTTTATGATGTTACTGCTGAAGAGCAGTGGGTTTCTTCTCAAGGTAAAAGGAAGATCTTATTTATCTGCCTTCAATACCCCAATAGAGCATTGGCTCTCAAGTAAATCATCCTGCCTTTTGCTATTGTTTGGTCATCCCACATTAAAATCTTTCCTCTCTCCTTTAATCCCGCAATAGGACAGAGGCTCTCAACTAAATCATGCCAAGTTGTCTTATCTTTTGCATGCAGCTCATCCATACTTAAATAAATCATCATCATGTAGCAGGTCCTTTTCAGAACGTCACGCTCATCAGTCTGCCTGAAAGAAACTCGGTCTCTCGCCAGTTCTCCCACCTCATGCACTTTCACACTCAAGGAGTCACTTATATCCTGTGCCCATCTTCGTGTCGGTCGGCCCCTGCCCCTCCTTCATAATTCAAGTCCTTCCATACTTAAACACATAAATTAATTCATTCATTCTCAAAGCATCCTAACATTTTCTTACCAATGCCTTGGCCTCCATGATAGAAAACAACCTCTCTATGCCTATACTGACTCCGACACAAGGCACCTTCTTCCCCTTGCTGTCAAACATCCCCACCAAACCGTCATATCTACCACCACCTGCCACGCTGCCTACTCCGACATTTTCTTCTCCACTGGCTGATGCCTGGTGGCTGTGAGCTGGAGATTTGAAATAAATGCAAAACACAATGGAATATAAATACACACAATAAAATATTATTTATGTGAAATTCTTAGTAACACAAGGGCTTTCAATGTTCGCAAGTCCTCCCTGTGGGTTCCGGGGCTCTATTATAAGGAAAATAAGAATAGATCCACTGCCTACCCAAAAGCATGTCGTAAGAGTCGACTAATTGGGGAGCTTCCTTTGAAGTCGGAGTGCATCTGCCTGACAGTCAATGAACCAACAGTCTGCATTCAAGTGAATCAGATATGTAAAACTGATGCACACGCAACACTCAGGTTCTGGAACAGGACTGCAGTCCAGAAGTGGACGAACAACCAGAACTTTCCACCAGAGTTGACAGCTGGTGAATGCAAAGAAGAATGTTTGCAAGTTAGCCAGCTTTGGCTGGCACACTAAGACAGGAATTTTCCCATTGGGTTCCCGGGACCCATTTGGGGTTTGGGAGGGTAAGAATCATTTTGATGGAAGGCCCAGGGGTGTTCAAAGATGGTTCTTTGCAGAAATCATATTACTAAGGAAAAACAGGGTGAAAAACCAAATTTTAATTAATATCTTAACATGAACATCACGGGCCAGTAAATTGCTCGGCGGGGAGGTTTTCGCCTGCGGCTCAAATGTAGCCCCCCCTACTCTAATCTCTTCAACTGTGCGACTTTCGTATCACATACAAAAAAACTTGAAAATGGTCTTTTATCTCAACTGCTCACCGTGGAAACTGAATCCTGGCACATACAGGACCATGAAATGTGCTAACAAAACTTTCAACCACAGAACTAAAAAGATGCAGTCATATGCACAACAAAAGACTACCCACTTACAATGACAATATTTTCTACCCACTTCCAATGATAATATTCTATTATGATTAATATGAAACGTCATTTCTCCAAGAATAAAGCTAAAAATGAGATCACAGTTATCCAGTCAAGAAACTAATTCATTCGTTCCATTATTTTCTAACTCCAGCGCACTTGTTTCTCTTGCCATTACTCCCTTCTTCAATCTCTCACACACTTAGTCCTAACTCAATCTCTCCTTCTCTGACATGTACACACCACCCTCTCTCACTCATTTTGGTATTTACCTGTCAAAACAGCTTCGTAGATGACTCCTGTATAGTAGTCCAAACCTCTAGCTAGACTCATGTCAAAGCACACCTGACGATACAGATATAAATAGATAAATGTGTCAGGATGTTAAAGCCGTGAAAAGAAATGGTCATTCTTAACCTGTCATACAGAAGCCAATCTTCTAGAAGAGAACTATTTAACAGGTGGCCCGCAGGCTTAATCTGGCCCATAGATGCTTAGCAAGTGACCCATGGGTCACCTGAAATTGTACTGTTTTAGTGATCTATCTTTGCTGGAGCTCTGGCCCGCGACGAATTTGCTTAGAAAACCACAACAGGTAAAAACTGCTGGGGTTGGTTCTGCAACGTTCTGTAAAGGATAAGCAACTAACTTTTTAAGAATTTGGTAGTGGTACTGTATAACAGTTCTCTTTCCTATCTTATTCTTCTTTACGTTCATTGACCACAAACTGTGGTGGAAAGTTCTGGTTGTTCATCCACCTCTAGACTTTAGCCTTGTTCCAGAACCGGAGTGTTGTGCACACATCTGTTTTACAGATCTGACTTATATGCAGAATGTTGGTTTCTTGTCACTCAGGTAGAAGCACTCTGACTTCGAAGGAAGCCCCAAATTAGCTGACTCTTATGACATGCTTGTTGTGGAGGCAGTGGGTCTATCCTTGTTTTCCCCCACAAGTCTGGGACATTACGAGATTGTTCCCTCTGATCCCATTCCAGCCCTCATAAATAACAGAAAGTAAGGCCTTTCTCAATACAAATATTACAGCCCAGAGTGACTGCTCTTGCCAGCTCAGTGTACTGTAACTCCACTGTTGCCGCAGCTCTAGTTCTCCCGCCTGTGTATTGCCCGTTTGTCTCAGTGTTGACGGTATATGTGCCATATTTACTCCATGAGCGCCAGCAGTTGCGAATGCTAAATGAAGAGCTGCGATTTAGAGCTGGGACAATGTCAGGAAGGCAGTGGTTACCAGACCAGGATTTAGGAGAGGCAAGGGGAGAATGTGGATATTGGCATGTATTAATTTATACATTTAATTGCGACATTCGGCGACCCCCCAATTTTAACGTTATAACATTTTGGAAAACATATGGTCTTATATTATATTTGGGGAAAATATGGTAAATGACTAGGGTTCTACTTCTTATAAAGACTGATATGTGTTCACGTCATTTTTAAAATTGTATTTTTTTTTCTTCTTCTTCTGCGTTCATCCGAAGATGTAATTGCACTGTCTGTTTACAGCATGGCTGCGATATTTGCACCTTTCAGCCAACACATCTGACTTCTGCAGGCATTTGTTGACCGGGTTAGCTTTCCCGGTTAGTTTCTGGGGACATGGCAGCCTCATTGTTGTGTGGTCATCATTATTTCCCAGGTCACAGGTGGTGCCCCAATCAGGCTTATCCAAAGAGGCCACATAATGCTGATCAGCCCTCAAGAGAAGGCAGGGGCAGAACATGAGCATTCCCCGCCATCCAAGGAGGCTTCCACAAATGCAGAGCTAATACATGGTGTTCTGGTGCTGGGCTCACCCAAGGAATCGTCACGTCTTGCTCATGACTGTTTAACCTCACTTCCATGTATTGAACATCTCATAAATCATGGGCTATCTCTTTTGTAGCCAACAGTATGCAGCCTGCAGGCCTGGGATTTCATTTACCTACACCACAAAATGAGTACTTTGCTTCTTTTGCATGTTAGACTTTTACTGCAGTGGACTTCCTCACCCACTATAGTTTTAAAGTTCTGGTTGTTCGTGCAATTTTGGACTTTAGTAAACCTTTACAACACGCTTGTTGAGACAGTTTTGGGTTTACCCCCCCCCGCCTCCAAATGAGACCAAGAAACCCATACAGGGATGACTATTTTTTACTAACTAGCTGACTGGTTCTAACTACTATCAACAGTTATAACACAGAGAAGATGCCGCTATACTGGACACATCCTGAGAGGAAGCCAGCACTGAATCAACAAACAGACACTGAAATGGAAAAGAAAGGGATTAAGGAGGCAAGGACGCTCAAAAGAAACACTAAAATGAATGTTATTGAGAGAGGCCAAAGCTGCTGGACCAAATTCCATCCATATCAAACTGATTGCACAGAATAGAATGAATGATTGAATGAATGACTAGTTCTTTTTCTCAGTTCTACCTTTTCAGCATTCCAAGCCCTTCAGGTTCATAGCTGCAGATATCACACACCTCCATTCATCTCTCTTGTTGGCCTCCTCTTTCCAGTTGGTGACACCAAGTGTTTGCAGGTTTGTCTGGACATTATCTCTTCATTGTCTTCTTGGTCTACTACCATTTATCTCTCTCGTGTGTACAGTTTTTACTTCCCTGTCATCTGACATTCTTTCAATTTGTCTCAACCATTTCAGCCCATTAGCTCCCATGATGCCAGTGATCAATGGTGATTTAAACCAAATTATGAACTTCGCTGTTGCTTCTCACTCTCCATTCCTCGCTGTTTGCATCTTTGATGAGTCCAAAGATTCGTCATAATAAGGCTTCATCTCTTTTAGTTATGCTCCAAGTTTCAGAGCCATATAAAACAAAATTTTATATATTTAGATCTTGGTGTTGCGAGACAGACACTTTGACCTTAGCAGATTTTCAAGGGCATAGTATACTTTATTTCCAGATTGTTATTTCTTCTCTCAGCATGTTGGAGCAGCTGAAGTTTGCACCCAAGTACTTACATGCTTCCATTCATTTGATTTTCATATTTCATCTCAGTCAGACTAATATTTTCCATTAAAATGTCAGCACAATTACTGTTACACTAACCTTGTCACTGACGTTGTAAGCCTCACAGTAGGTCAACAGCAGTTTGATCTCCTCTAAAGCTTCTACTGCATTCTTCTTTGTGGTTAAGTTTTTATCTTTCAACAGCTCATTTACCAGATCAAGCCCTCCTAGAGAGACCAAAACAAACAAAATACAGAAATTATACAATGAAAGGACAGCTCAAATATCTTCTTCCCTGCATTAGATGGACAAAGCTGATACCATCAACGCTGTATTGACTAGTGGCTTAGGCGTTGCGAGTCCGACTTTCAATTCTAACGTACCGCAATCGAAAACCCACTGCTGGCTGTGTGGATTTTTATCATGGTATGGGGCGTCGCAGGTCGACCCAGCCTAAAACTGGGGTACCAGGATGTATGTCCTGGGGAAGTAAAGATGGCCGGCGTAATGCTGATCACATTACCCACCTAGTGCAAATTGGTCTGTGAAAATGTGGGTGCTCTTCCTATATTGCCGATGCGCATAAAGGCGTGAAAAGGGATCTTTACTTTTTGTATTGACTGGTGGATAATCATGAATCTAGGAGAAAAAAGAAAAAATCAATATACACACACAAATTGTACAATAAAAGGGCAGGTTAGATAAAATACTATTGAAAGGACAGGTTAGATCAAATACTATCTACACAGCACTGGATGGACAGAGCTGACTGATCGTTCACCAGCTGAAACTCCAGCAGAAAAATCTGGTTGTTCTTCAACCTCTAGACTTCAGTCTTGTTCCAGAACCTGAGTGCTGCATGCATATCTGTTCTACAGATCTGTATGCCGACTGCTGGTTCCTTGCCTCTCAGGTAGAAGCATTCCGACTTTGAAAGAAGCCACCAGTCAGCCAGCTCCCAGACATGCTGGTCGGGTAAGCACTGGGTCTATTCTTGCTTTCCCCACAAAGGGCCCTCACAAACACATGGCAAATATTATCAATATGTGGATAGTTATGAATCTCTGACACTAGTATGACCTAGGAGTAAAGCAAGGTGAAGTATGTCTAGGCCAAGACAGCAGACATTAAAACCAAACCCCCCCCCAAGAACAATCAGGTAGGGTAGCTTGAAGTGGCTGCTGCATGAGGACAAAATTTGTAAATAAAGGCATGCTAAACATTGCCTTTTGCTGGGCCCTGAATGCCTAAACTATGAATGAGGTGTTTTTGCACAGATATCACAAGAGCAAGATTTTATGGCAGTGACAGAGATACCAGTTTCACCTCTGTGGTCGATTCAAATGCAGAGATATCTTAGAAAGTCACCCTTTTTGTCAACACATGTTTTGTTCAGGTGTTTAAGCCCTCCACATTCCATTGTCATGTTGCCTTGTGTAATAAATATCTTCCAAACATACATAGGATTAATTTCTCTATTCCAATTATTCTACAGAGATTCCTTATAAATATATAATAATAATTTTGATCTTTGAAACTTCAGGTGTGACAAATGGGGCTCCTCTTACAGCTTTTAAAAGTACAATGCAGTAAAGAAAAAAACAACAGGAATATAAGATATTTGAAACCGTACCTTTAAACTGGACATACTCTCCTATCATATCAGCTGCTTCTGAATCGAGACCCTTCTCGTTAATCATCTCATCACGTACATCATCCCAGAAAGTCTGTAAAAGCCACATATTATGTCAGTGGTAAGTACTATGAAAACAGCAGGTATTTACATGTCAAAAGAAATACTGAACCATCTCACAAGAAATTTACACACACATATGCATGTTCACCAGAGTAACTAACAACGACTGCTTGAAAGAAACTAATGAAAGTAGATCTCTATATACAACAATAAGAAAGAGACAAACACTGTTCTTTGACCACATAATGAGAAAAGAGACATAGGAGAACATTGTGACAACTGGAAAGATCAGTAGAAAGAGGAGGAGTAGAGGAAGACCAAGAGAGATGGTGCTGGATTAGCTGAAACGACGGCATGGAGGGATATCATCAAGACAGCTGTTCCAGGCAACCAGGGATCGTGATCTGTGGAGACGCATGAGCGCCTACGCCAGTTGGCAGGGCACATGATGTTGATGAGTGTTTATACATTTTTTTCTTTAAATATTCTATTACCTATCTTTGCCATTTCAGCACATTCAACACACACAAGGCTTAGGCCCCTTTGAGCCATACTATAAATTTGTGAGGGGGTTGAGCTCTCTGTTTTCTCTGTGCAAGCACTCCCGACAGATCAAAACCACCCAACAATAGTGTGCCCAAACAATTAAAAACCTCCAATATGACTGCTGATGTTTATGTAAAAAAACGAAACAGAAATGAAATGTCTATGACCAACCTCAAATGTAACCAGAAGAGACAGGAACAGAAAGAGCGATATCAGGAAAGAAGTTGGGATGCAACCTGAACTGAACTACATTAGGAGACAACAGATCAAATGGTTTGGGCATGTGTCAAGATTACCACCAGATAGTGCACCACAGAGGGCCCTGTCATTTAGACAATAATGGAAGCAGACCCAGAGGATGACAACGCCAGCCATGGATAGATGGAACATCTGAGGTCGTAAATACCAGCATCTATGCCTTTTCAAAACATGACACTGAAAGGCAGAACAAGACTAAAGAAGAAGAAGAATGATAAGAAGCAGAAAAGGAAGAAACAGAAGAAGACGTGGAAGAGGAAGAAGAAGCAGAAAAAGTAGAAAAAGAAGAAGCAGAAGATGTATACAAGTGAAATAGTCAATTCAGAAATATAAAAGTTAAATGAAAAATAAAATTAACCTCTGATTTGTTCTGAGGTCACTGATACTGTCACCAAATTTCAGTTGGCATCATTTTTTTTTTCAAGTCAGCCTTTGCCTATTTATTTAGCCTTTCTTGTTTCATTTATTAGAATCCTTTGCACTGTTCTCCTTCTATAAAGTATGGTCCTTCACAGTTTTGTAACATTCTTTTGATCAAGTCTATTAGCTTTCTCAGGAGTTTATTTCTGACGGGAAATCCACTGTAATGGGTTATTGATAAAATGGGAAAGGTCTCTTTATCTTAATGTAGAGTGTTGTTTTCTTCTTCAGTGTCTAAAGTTAGAAATTTTTTGAGTTTTGAATTATTCTGACTAGAATTATGTCTCTGGTTTCTTTCTCCATTTGGGCAAATGCAAGATGGACTCTCTGACTTCGAATGAAGCTCCCAGTTAGTCAACTTGTATGAAATGCCAAGGCAGTGGGTCTGTTCAAGACTGGCTCCAGCTGACAGGCCATGCTGCTGACACCACCAAAGCGGGCTAACGATACGTTACAGCAGCGCTTCTCAAACATTTTGCGGCACACCTGCACTAAGGCAGGTTGATTACTTAAGAAAGATTAAAGAAGACAAAAAAAAAACCAGCGCAAATTTAATGTCAAGCAGATTTGGAAAAAAAAATGTTAATTACTGCCGTGGCACCCCTGACATATGCGGCACCCAGTTTGAGAATCGCTGCGTTGGCGTATCCTTAGCCCGGTTTGGTGACAGCAGCAGCAGGGCCCGTCAGCTGGAACAGGTCTTGGTCTGTTCTTGTTTTTCCCTCAATGGGACCCCAGAACCCACATAGGGGTCTCTGCTTTCAAGTATAATTAATAGTAATTTAGCATACTTCAGATGAAAAGTGGTCTTCATCACTTGTGTTGGATGAACAACAGTAATTTAGTCAATTATATCCTGTTTGTCTTCATCACTCATCAGTCAATTATATTTAGTTCATTCTTCTTGGGTTATAACTGGGACATATGGTTTTGGACCTTTCCGATATTGGATATTTACTTTTTACTATTCAATATTACCTAGAGTAAGTCAGACAAGAACACCTTGTGCATCGTGCTTACAATGCTAGGCTTCTATTTTTTATAGACCAATTGGCAGTGAGAGGGTGGTATGGTGGACATCACATCATCATCAATCAGCAAGTCCTCTACAGAACGTCGCTCCCTTCACAGCACGTCTGAAAGTATCCCTTTCCCTAGCCAGCTATCCGGCCCCCATGTGCTTTCAATGCCTTATATCCATATTCGCGGTGGTCGACCCCTGCCTCGCCTTCCACAAACTGCATCCCCCATCACCATCTTTTCCAAGCCACCATGACGCTTCATGTGGCCAAAATACTTCTAATTCCGGGAGAGGATACTATTTATGAGCCAGTTCTCCTTGATTCAAAAGCTCCAATCTTTTTCCTCAGTGACCGAGTGAGAGTCCAAGACTCACATCACATCAGCCAGCTTTAATTCCCAGGACAATACCAGGTACCCATTTTTATTTAATTCTACAGATTCATCATCATCATCAATCCTTTACGGAATGCTGCTCTCATCATAGCACGCCTGGAAGTTTCTCTCCAGCAAATTCTCCAGCCCTATGTGTTTTCAAAGACAATGCATCTTCAAAACCATGTATCCACATTTGCAGAGGTCTATCTCTGCCTCATTTTCGGACATAGAACCACCTATCACCTTTCCAGGCAACCATAACATTTAACATGACCAAAACACCTCGACCATGACAACGGATTATGAGATTATCCTGATGGGGTGTTTCTCAGTATCTATGGATCAGACAACTGTGGACAAAAACATGTTCAGCA
Source organism: Candidula unifasciata (assembly GCA_905116865.2). Taxonomy (NCBI): domain Eukaryota; kingdom Metazoa; phylum Mollusca; class Gastropoda; order Stylommatophora; family Geomitridae; genus Candidula; species Candidula unifasciata. The sequence continues at coordinate 33,088 of CAJHNH020000439.1, read as the reverse complement.
CACACAGGTGTCATAATTACCTTGTCTAACTTGTCAACAGTTGAACATATAGCCCTAAATTTATCATCTGGCACTCCACAGACTGCAAACATGCCATCCAGAAGCTTACGGTGGTTAACCTGTCAATAAAACACAGAGGGAGGCGTTATAGGGCATATCAGACTGTCTAAGGAGAGAAAAGTTCAGACTCACCTGTAGCGCAGTCAGCATCTGTGGCTTAGGTGTTGTCAACATGCTCTATAATTCTGAGATACCTGGTTTGATTCCAACTACGGGCGTTTTGGCAGAAGACAGCTTTATTTCGATTTCAATGGAGTAACAGAAAATGTATTGATCAGCACTCACAGAAAGAAGTATAACACACTAGACAACATAAAAATCTAAAGCTGTAGTTACCGTGCCAGGAATCGAACCTGTCACAGTAACTATAGTTTTCTATTTTTATTTTGTCTAGTGTGTTCTTCTATCTTTCTACTTCATTCTATAAGTGCTGATCAATACATTGTCATTTTCTGTTACTTCATTGATATTTATTTTTCAACGGCCTCAAGGGTTCCCCCTCTGTTTGTTTATTTTGATTTCGACAATGATACTGACAGTCGCAAATTCAGAATGTAATTGAAACTTACACTGAAAATAATTTAATTTTAATAAATAAAATTGACACAGCCAGGTTACTAGAGAAATGTTAAGTGTTAATTTATGTGTCAAGTGAACCAGAGTGCCGATCAATACATTGTCTCTTTATTAATTATTAGTGAACCAGAGTGCCGATCAATACACTGTCTCTTTATTAATTATTAGTGAACCAGAGTGCCGATCAATACACTGTCTCTTTATTAATTATTAGTGAACCAGAGTGCCGATCAATACACTGTCTCTTTATTAATTATTAGTGAACCAGAGTGCCGATCAATACACTGTCTCTTTATTAATTATTAGTGAACCAGAGTGCCGATCAATACATTGTCTCTTTATTGATTATTAGTGAACCAGAGTGCCGATCAATACATTGTCTCTTTATTGATTATTAGTGAACCAGAGTGCCGATCAATACACTGTCTCTTTATTAATTATTAGTGAACCAGAGTGCCGATCAATACATTGTCTCTTTATTAATTATTAGTGAACCAGAGTGCCGATCAATACATTGTCTCTTTATTGATTATTAGTGAACCAGAGTGCCGATCATTATATTGTCTCTTTATTGATTATTAGTGAACCAGAGTGCCGATCAATACACTGTCTCTTTATTAATTATTAGTGAACCAGAGTGCCGATCAATACTCTGTCTCTTTATTAATTATTAGTGAACCAGAGTGCCGATCAATACATTGTCTCTTTATTAATTATTAGTGAACCAGAGTGCCGATCAATACACTGTCTCTTTATTGATTATTAGTGAACCAGAGTGCCGATCAATACATTGTCTCTTTATTGATTATTAGTGAACCAGGGTGCCGATCAATACACTGTCTCTTTATTGATTATTAGTGAACCAGAGTGCCGATCAATACATTGTCTCTTTATTGATTATTAGTGAACCAGGGTGCCGATCAATACACTGTCTCTTTATTGATTATTAGTGAACCAGGGTGCCGATCAATCAGGAAGGAGGGAGGCAGAGTGGCGAGGTATAAAAAAAAAACACACACACACACAGAGAGAGAGAGAGAGAGAGAGAGAGAGAGAGAGAGAGAGAGAGAGAGAGAGAGAGAGAGAGAGAGAGAGAGAGAGAGAGAGAGAGAGAGAGAGAGAGAGAGAGAGAGAGAGAAACAGAGAGGAAATGTAATTATTTCAGACAGTCAGAGGGACAGACAGTGTGTGTGTAAAACCACACTTGAAAGTAAATGATTTGTTACCTTGATTACAAAATCTCCGATATCAAGGCTTGACAGGATTTCTACCACAATTTTTATACATTCAGCATCCGGCAACATTGGGTCATATTGTCCAGCAATATCAAAATCCTTTAGATAATAACAAAGAAACAATAATGTGTTCATCATTAGCATGTTCCATGCTGATTAATCACAGACAGTCACTGTTGGCAACCACACACAATGATAGAATTCAAGGAGTAAGTCAGTGCTCTTGTCCTGCCCCATTCAGGTGGCCAAGCCACCAAAGTATTTCTCTTAGCTTTTCTCTTGAATTTCCCCCACTATTCTTGCTAACCAGGCATCTCGGTCATTCGTAAGAAAAATAATGTTGCTACTGTCTTCTGTCACAGTCACTGAAGGAACCTTTTGCATTTGAATCATTAGTTGACCTACTTCTGCCCCGTGGTGTATTTGATTAAACACTACAAAAATATACCTATATCTTCTTCTTCGCATTCACTAGCTGTAAACTCTGGTGAAAGTTCTGGTTGTTCCTCCACTTCTGGACTGCAGTCCAGTTCCAGAACCTGAATGTTGCGTGTACATCCGTTTAACAGATCTGACTCATTTGTATGCAGACTGCTGGTTCCTTGCCTCTCAGGCAAATGCACTTCGAATTCGAAAGAAGCTCCCAATTAGTAGACTCTTACGACATGCCTTTGGGACAGTGAGCCTATTCTTTTTTTTCTCCCCTATAATACGGCACCGAAACCCACACAGGGACCTATAATATCTGTTATATCATACAATAAAATCGATTATTTTTCATCTACATTTGGCATAACAGGGGGGCTGTATTGTGGTTTACAGCCACGCTGCAATATCTGCATCTTTCGTCAGAGTTCATCATACCCATAATTAATCACCTTTTATGACATGCTTGTTTAGCAGCTGCCCCCCCACCCCCTTTATATGGTTAAAGAACACAGACCTTTAACCAACTCGTGCCAAGTGATTCAATCTTTGCTATCATGGGCTCACCTCATGTCCTTCCCATGCCGTTTTGGTTCACCATAAAGGACTTTTTATAGAAAAATGTGCTGGAAACCCACCAACAATGCGTCTAAAAAAGGTGCCGGTACTTACCGCTCGCCGACTTTTACAGCAAGCTGAAAAAAGTTGCAGCTACTGTGTACCACCAGACTGTGTACCACCAGACTGTGTACCACCAGACTGTGTACCACCAGACTGTGCACCACCAGACTGTGTACCACCAGACTGTGCACCACCAGACTGTGCACCACCAGACTGTGCACCACCAGACTGTGCACCACCAGACTGTGTACCACCAGACTGTGCACCACCAGACTGTGTACCACCAGACTGTGTACCACCAGACTGTGTACCACCAGACTGTGTACCACCAGACTGTGTACCACCAGACTGTGTACCACCAGACTGTGTACCACCAGACTGTGTACCACCAGACTGTGTACCACCAGACTGTGTACCACCAGACTGTGTACCACCAGACTGTGCACCACCAGACTGTGTACCACCAGACTGTGCACCACCAGACTGTGTACCACCAGACTGTGCACCACCAGACTGTGCACCACCAGACTGTGTACCACCAGACTGTGTACCACCAGACTGTGTACCACCAGACTGTGCACCACCAGACTGTGTACCACCAGACTGTGTACCACCAGACTGTGTACCACCAGACTGTGTACCACCAGAAAAAAGGGTCATGCTAGAAAGAATCTGCGCACCATATCTACTTACACACTGATAGAACTCTCGGAACCTGCCCCTGTTCATGGCAGGGTTGTCTCTCCTGTAGACTTTGGCAATGTGGTATCGTTTGATGTTGCTCACTTTGTTCATGGCAAGATAGCGAGCAAATGGTACCTGATGATGACAAACTTGTGTTAGACCTTTTACACTGCGGATTGTAAAACAGTGATTCACATCTTATACAGTAAAATATACTGGCATGCCAAGACGTTGTAGAAACCAATTTTAAAACAGAAATAATTATTATATTTTTAAAAAATCATATCAAAATGGGATACTGTAACATAGTAAAACCCTGTTAACATGAATTTTAAGGCACTCAAAAAAAACCAAGAGCTTGTGTTAAAATATTTTTTTTTTAGTAAATCGTCACCATGACAAAAATGTTGTTCAAGTGCTCTTCTTAAGTGTGGTTTTACTGTAGAAGGATGAATATTTCACCAAGCCAGCAAATTCAAACTGGGGGGGGGGGGGGGGGGGGGGGGGGAGAGAACAATCATAAGATTAGATAAAATACGCGTGACAGAGATTAAGAGGATACACACACAAAAAAACAATACCTTTCAGAAGATATGAGGGTACTTTCGTTTGAGTTAAAGGTAAAGTAGATAGACTGACTTAAATGCACAAGTTTTATCCCATTTGCCTCTGCTTTTCTCCGCAGAACTAATGCATGCAGAGAGAGCACCACACACACACACACAGCCTGAACTCTTTAGCTTCAGCAACAATCCTCAGGTATCTCCATTAAAAACTGCACCCATAAATGAGTCTGTGAAACAAAGCAATGACCTCCTCACTGTGCGTCATTTGACTCCACCACTTTCCCATGGACAAAAAGAAGATGGCACTACAGGGGGGCATATCTGGGAATTTGCAAGAAGAGAATCACCAAACAGGCATTATAATTAGAAACAAATGGATTGAGGAAAAAAGGACCTCCACGAGGAACCCTAAGACGAAGGACGATGACAGAGGCCAAAGTGACAGAATGGATTCCCATCCACGATAGTGAAATGGTTGCACAGGATAAAACTCAATGAAGTAAACTTCAAGCCCTATGTGACGTATACTGGCATAACAGGATGATGATGAAATAACTATCCAAAGACTATACGATATGCCAACACCAATACATCCTGCTCATAGCAGTCAAACACCCCCCCTTTACTTACTGTGAGATCATAGCGCAGCGATAATAACTCTCCACCTTGGTCTGCCAGGTCATAGATGAGTTTGGAGTCCTCCCCATATTTACCTGTCAGTGTTTCCTAAGAACAGAATATAAAATGTGCTGGAGTATTAATTAAGCAACATTTTTTTTAACCCCACTTGACCACAAACAACAGTTTATCTTCTCAGACCTCAGGTACTATTAAATAGCTTTCAATTACAAGGTGTGGTATGTTAAATTTTATTGAAAACAACACTGCTTTAGCTGAAAGTGTACGAAAATTATAACTGCAAAAATATTGGCGTTCAATATATTCCAGATTTTAAACAGGAAAAGAAATATTTTCTGTAAATAATGTTTGTAGACAGCGAAAGTATGTGATCTTATTAAATCAATTTCAGGAGGTCTATAAGAAGCCTTTAGATTTTCTGAACGGATTAGAGTACATTAACTACAGGGCCAGCAGGCAAATGTGCTAGCTACTGTAATACTCTTACAACACACCACACTGGGCAAAACTGCATAGATCTTCTTCTGCATATCCTGTTAAAAGTTCTATCTAATGGGTCCCAACTCACCTAAAGGACTTAACATCCAACATAGTTTTATCTTATATTTTTAGTTATGTCCCTTTTCTGGCTAGTCTGCATTTCTAGTGTTCACACCTGTGCTAAAGACTCAATTGGCCAGACAGACGTATGATTTCTCTCGGAGATAGTGCAGTTAAGTGATTTTGTGTATTCTTGTTCGTATTTGTGGTCTTTATTTATGTAGTCGGCGTCCGTGGTTTAGGTGCTGCGAATGAACTTTGTAATGCTGGGGTAATGGGTTCAATCCCAGCTGAAGACAATTTGTGTAGCGCTGGTTTCGACAGCCGTCCTGAGAGGTGACTGTTGAGTAAGCAATGGCAAATTAGTAAATGTATAATTTGCCTAGAAAACCCTTAATAGGCAAAAATGTTGGGGTTAGTTTTGCAATGTCCAGTAAAGGATACGCAGGATATTCACATAACGAGCTGATGAAAGTTGTCTAGCCTAAACACCCCTGTATCATTTGCATTTGTGGTCATGTTAAGCTGAATGATTCTACCTTTTGTTTGGTTTGATATCTTTTCATGTCCTTAAAATGGTAGTGACCATGGGATCTAACCGACACTCAACACACACAGGAAGTGCAAGGCAGATATAATCAGATTTTCCTATGTGGATTCCGGGGCACCACTCTGGGGAAAACAATCCCTAATTAGTCAACTCTTATGACATGCTCGTTAGGAAGCCAGTAGATCTACACCCCTCCTCCCCCACAAATGGTCATTGGAACCCACACAAAAATTGCTGTTTTAAAGCAGAAGACAACGGCATAAATACTGTTAAAGCAGCTACAGGCGCTGGCTTTAAAAAAGTTTTGAGTTCCTACCTTCAGCTCAAAGACAGGAGTGTCAATGGTTTCAGCACCATGACGCTTAAAGCAGGAAATAATTTTGTCAAAGACGCCCTCCCTGATGGCCATTTGTTCTGGGGTGAAGTCTCGAGTGCCCTGCAAATGTAAGAAGGACAAAGTTAGTTAGGGAAATGTTTAAATCCTGCAGAATTTAAATATTTACAACAACAACCACCAAAAACAAAAGTCAACATGAGCATTTGGACATTTTTTTTTTTGTCTGCCAGAAATTATATAAAATTTGGAGCAACTTAATAATTATAAAACGATTTTATCTACGTGTATTTCCTGCTCTTTACATTACTTCACCCTCATAATCCTCTTGTGCCATTCTAAAGGCACATAGGGCTTCCAGTCCATTTATCCACACCCTCTGCCATGTGCAACTGCTCCTTCGCTTTACCAGCAGTAAGCTGTCAGAAAGTCCCGGCTGTTCTATCACTTTAGGAATTTGTTCTTATTCCAAGACGCGAGCGTTGCATGCACAGATCTGGCTGACATGTGTGCAGACTGCTGGTTCCATTTCTCTCAGGCTGATGCACGCTGACCTATGAGGAGAAACTATCTATGTTAGTCAGGCCCCCGGATGGCAACCAGTTTCTATGATAACCGTGAAGAGGTGCAGAGGTCTCTAGACCAGTAAGTTTGATGACCGTAAAGTAGAGGTCCCTTGACCAGAATGAGCCCTTGGTCCTGGTGCACTTCCTCTACACCCCATCTTCTCAAAATACCCCCTCCTTCTTCTTTCACGGCAGCCACCCTAATGTAGCAGCCAGCTGCTCGCTCGTGGACCTGAAGGTCATTGGTTTAGGTCCTGATGGTGCCAGACTTTGACTTAAACGTTGACCAGCCTCAGATGGGTACCAGGTAATTTCCTGGGAAGTAAAGGCGACCGGCATGATGTTGACCACATCATCCACCAAGTGCCGATTGGTCTATAATATAAAGTACAGGCCTAGCCCTATATGCCAAATACATTTGAAGGCTTGGAAAAGGGTCTTTTACTTCCTACACCCTATATACTTTTTGTTAAATTCTGACACAAATGAGCTGTCTGACAGGGTAAAAAAAGACATGACTTGCTCAGAAATAATTATATCATACTTTTGGAGTTTTGAGCACAAACTTCTTGGGACCATTATCTCCATGTTGCTTTTTCAGCTCTAGCAATTTGTTGACCTCTTCTGTCACCTGAAAAATGCAAACATATTTTATGAAGAACAACCTAACTGAAACTGAAAGCTAGTTCAATCTCACTATGTTACCAGCAATATACAACAAGAACATCCTCCAAACACAGTGACCATAATATCTTGAGCTAAAAAAACAGAATATGCCACTAATATTTTGAGCTGAATACGGGACATCACAAGAGATTCAGCTTAACCACACATGACATTTTTGTCTGGAGCACCCAGAGACGGTCAGGACACAATAAAAAAAAAATTGAACTGTCCCGGCAAAAATGGTACTATGGTCAGTCACCCTATCCAAAAACTAACAAAAATAAATTTTAACAGCACAAAAGAGGAAAATGGTGGCAAATTTATACACACACACACACACACACATATATATATATATATATATATATATATATATATATATATATATATATATATATATATATATATATATATATATATATATCTATATATATATATATATATATATATATATAAATAACAATACAATACAAGCAAGGCAAAAATATTAATTACTTTTTCTTGACCAGTCCTTTCTGGCAGGTAAAAGAATGCTTTAGAAAGCAGCTGTACAATTTGTGTTAACATGGCTCAACAGTGATAAGGACTGGCTGACTGAAGCAGGAACAACTGGTTTGCTTCTCTGACTAGATCAGCCACAATCTAGTCTGACCCGGATAATGCAGATGATGCAATTGCTCTCCCCAGAAAATAGTGCTCCAAGAACATTTTTTTTAATAAAAAGTCACGCAGGTCAACACTGTAATTTAAACACGCAGGTCAACACTGTAATTGAAAGAAAAAGACCACTTAACCTTTGGCCTTGACCCCTCCCTTAACTCTTTAAGTAGGAAGCAGTTGTTACTTTAACTCCTTACATCTTACGGTGTTGAGCTTAAAAGCAGATGCTCAAATTATAATATGTACACCGACATAAGATACCATGGGCAGAAAAGCAGTAGACAGGCAGCAATGGAGAACAATTGTTAATGCCTTATATGTCAACAGGGACATGAAGAGGATATAGAGATAAAAGATGCCCTTGTCTTGCAATTATCAATATTGTTGTTAAGGATGTCAAGAGTGTTAACGCAGGCGACATCATGGTGCAGATGAAAAAGGTGACATCATAAAGACAATTAAAGATGGCTGCACCACTTTTGACATGCATCAAAGAGGAAGAACATTCTTCTGTCTGTTTCTGATCAATAAAGGGGTAAATCTGTAGAAATTCATCTGTGATTGAAAATCTCATATGGTAATGCAAGTATGTCAGTCCACCAACTGTACGAGTAGAGTAGGAAATTTAAAAACTGTGACTTCTGTGACAGAATGTTTACAAGGGGTCAGGCGTAAACAGTCTGAAGAATAGAAACTTTTGGCTTTTACTAGCTCCATTCAAATAAAAAGGCTGGAAATATTATAGATCATATACTGACTGAGTGTATGCAAAGAAGACACGTTTAATGCCTGAGATAACGCAGTAAATAAGTTGTTTGTATCCTGAAATGTAGAATTACCTTAGCCTGTTTCTTTTCTCTAGCTGTCGGAATTTTAATGCTTTTATGAATGCCTCCATCAACTTGCTCAATTGCCTCCATATCTAAGTCAGTTATATCCATGGTTTTTAAAAAAATACTATGAACAAGTCACACTTGAGTCTTTTAGTCTAAATTAACAAGTATAAAAACACTCTTTTATTCTAAGTTAACTAGTATGCAAACACTCTTTCAGTCTTAATTAACTAGTATGCAAACACTCTTTTAGTCTAAATTAACTAGTATGCAAGCACTGCAAAACAGCCCATAATGAAGTGTTAAAATGTTAGCAATATTAATATCCCCAATATGTTCCAAAAGTCACAATTCTCATATAGAGAAAATCAGAATCAGATTGGAAAAACAAACACCGGTTATAACAAAGAAAAGATTTCCCTCGTTTATCTGAATAGAACAGACCAAGTCAAAATTTATTTGCTTATGCAGTGGACACTACAGACTCAACAAAAGCTCATAAATTATGTAGGAGCCCCAAAAATGTGCTCTCTGCCATTGTTTTCAGGCTGAAGAGACATCAGAACAGGTGTTGCAAGACTGTCCGCTTCTATAGGGGTTGCAAAGCAACTTGTGACCACATCCAGTAGACCTGACAACTAAGCTCTGGGGAAACCTAAGAGACCCTGAGATGATATCCTAGTATATGGCCTACTGTAGAGTTAGCAGCTGGTCAAAATTGCTGAAGAAGAAAATATGTTCATAGTGAACATGTCTATCCTACTTACTGTCTCTGCATCATATTCTTTAACACTTGCATTACCAGAAGACAGTTTAACTAATTATAAATCAACATCTGATGTGTTCCTAGATACTCAAAGAGTTAACAAACTCTAGTGTATACAGACCTACTAAATGCACACTAAGTAACCCTGTGAGGAAACACATCCTAAACTAATCATCTAAAAGTTACACAAGGAACAACAGAACTTACAATAAAAAGCTTTATGATTAATTAACACTGCATTAAACTACAGATCACAAATGTGAAAGAAAGATTGAGGCCTTAACCACAATATACACCAGTCACACACAAAAAAGTACTGCGTAAATGCTAACAGGCAATGGAAAAACCCCTGCCCCTTTCTACCGACGCTTCAAACTATACATGAGAGCACACATAAAACTACACACAAGGGAAAGATAAGATAAGAAGAGCACACCTACTTTCAGATTACAGGGCACGCAGACATTTTAAGACCTCTACACTATGGCTGGGGGTTAATGAGTGGTGTGCTTAAATCAAGATGTTGATAAGACCAGTTGTTTTATATGGCTCTGAAACTTGCAGCACAACTAAGAGAGATGAAGCCTTATTACAGGTTTTCCAAAACAGTCTTGGGACGAATCTTTAGATCCATCAAAGATGCAGCAAACAGCGGGGAATGGAGAGTGAGAAGCAACAACAAAATTCATAATCGGTTTAAATCCCCATTGACCACTGGCATCATGAGAGCTAATATACTGAAATGGTTAGGGTATATTGAGAGAATGTCAGATGACAGAGAAGTGAAAACTATACACAAGGGACATGAATGGCCAGAGACCATGAGGCAGACCAAGAAGACGATGGAGACATAATGTCCAGACAGATCTGCGAACACTTGGTGTAAAAAAAAACTGGTAAGAGATGGCCAACCAGAGAGATGAAAGGAGGCGAGTGATATCTGCAGCAATGAACCTCAAGGGCTCAGAATGCTGAAGAAGAAGAAGATGCTTTAATCAAGTAAATCTTACATTATATTCTTCTTTTCCTTTTTAGAATCTTTTGGTCCATGCCATGTTGTGATGGCAGTCATGTTTATCCCCAACCTTATGTTTCGTGCACCGTACCTTACATCAATTCTGCCACAGAGGATCTTCCATGCCATGATGTCAAACTGTCCAGCATCGCCTCTCTCCTGGTCTCCTCTGCCCCTCCAACTTTCTCACTGTCTCGATATAACGTGGTTTTCTCCTTCTCATGACAGAACCAAAGAATGAAGACTTTCTCCTGATATGAGCAATCAGTTCTCCCTGTGAGTCAGTTTTTTTCAGGACATTTTCATTACTTTTTTGTTTGTTTTAATCTGTCGAGGAGTTCTCATTTATCTATAAAACCCCATCTCCGCCACTTCCACATAATTTTTCATTAATCAACCAACTGTCCATAACTGACTTCCATACATCAGGATAGGATTATTTTTTTTAGCTCTTGACAATTCTCTTCCTCACTTCTATGGACTAAGAAAGACTGCAGAGAATATTGTTTATTTTGTAAAATGCTGCTTCTACTTGAGTTATAATTGCTTTAGTACATCTGTCTGCTGTTATCAGGGTACCCAAGTTCTCAAGCATATCAACTTGCTTGGGGATGTCACAATATTATCTAATGACAGTATAGGGTATTATGGAACTTCAACTAGTTCTTCAAATCATTCATCCTTAAAAGGGTGGTTGGTACATTTTTGTGATTTACAGCTGACATACAACACCTGTGCCTTTCAGGATACCCTTAATTTAACTGCCTTTAATGACATGCTTCTCAGTCCTCAAACAATTTGGATCCCAGAACTCACACGTAGAGGGGCTATTATTTCTATTCAAATTCTTAGTTGCATAAATCAACTGTAGTGAATTCCCTTTCTTCCATGATTATCACTTAGAGATAGCACAAGTCAAACTTTACGGGTCGCTGAGTGAATTACGAAAGACAGTAAAGTTCATAATAGAGACAAAATTGCAGATAAAGATAATTTATTTCAAGCGAACAAAAGAAGAAGAAGATAGCTTTGGGTCTTGACCAACAATAGTCAGCAGATCCTAACACAGCAAAGACTGCATTTTTTTTAAAACCGCTGTCTACAGTTTCTTTCTAAACAGTGGTAGATGAATATTTATTTTTAAACTAAAACTTCATACATCTTCAATTCCTCCCTTATCACTTCAGATGTCGAGGGAGATAATAAGGTTCCCATTTTTGTTGTTCTGGCCGCTTCATCCACAAGCACATCAAACTTTTAAAATTTATGTTATCTTGGTCTACACGCCTCTCTACTTTTGGTGTATACTTTGTTGGCCTGACATCGCATAGCATTCCCTCAAAGAGGGCAAACCATTTTATCTGCTGTCTTTATACAAAATTTAGTTTTGATTCTGTACTGACTTTTCCTTATATGATTTCATTTATTTTATCTCTTCTGTTCACTCCTGCGGCCTTTCTCAGACATCTTATTTCTTTAGTTGCCACTTATTTCATACATCAACAGTGGACATACTTCCTCACCGACCTCAAATAAAGCAAACAAGCCTTTGAAAGATACTGAAGAAATGATCACATACCTGTGAAGAAATAGTTTGCACCAGCAGGCGATGATTCAGCAAACCCCCACAATGAAGCAGCCGTTGATGAAATTTACATAGGCGGATCCCAAACATGGATGTGGACATATCGGATACAGGGATTAGAAGAAAACGTTCAGCAGGTCCACATCAATCACAGGCGGGGATATTTATCCACAGAATATGTACGATGTATGTTTGAACCAGGATTAGTTCAGTAGTCAAGCACATGAGGATCAGCAGTCAGCAAAATATGCAAAGTAGAAAAAGAATCCTTTGTCAGCATTTCTGGTGAGAAATTAGGAAATTGGTAGCCAGATTTTGCTAAAAAAAATAAATAAACAAACTGACAAGCTAAATTTTCAAGAAGACTGCAGGTCAACAGGAAATATACAGTGTAAACTACATATAATGTGCAGTAATAATAAAACTAATTCTGGTAAGAACCCGATAAATAGGCATGGACATTTTTCAACACAAGAAAATTAAAAAGTAATTGACCTTTTCCTTCAATTAGTATTAGTGCCGCAATATTCTTATAGAATTCCAAGTACCCATTTTAGGTTTTGCAAAAGGGTTGTCCCAACAGCATGTCACTTTATAAAAGTACAAAATCTCTTGACAAAATATGGTATTATAGTACAAAAGTATGTTTTGTAAATGACTATAAGAAGAACACATTCCAGAAACAAGAAAAAAAAACAACCATTCTGTAACTTATCTGGCAAACAAGAGAAAGCCAGGACACCGCTGTTCTCTGCTTAGTTACTTATACTATACTAACCAGTAACTTGGTCACAAAGCAGAAAGTTGCGAAAGGTAGATAGATTATTCATATTGACATTGTGATTTGGTTTTCCATTTATTTAGTCAATTGGTGAAAGAAAGTGATTGATTAAAAAACGGGCTATCCTCCGAATACCGGTCCTAAATTATCTAGGCTAAGAAAATACTTGCTACCCTCCGAATAACGGCCCTTTTTTTTTATCATTCACCGGCTGTGAATTCCGGCGGAAGGTAAAGGTTAATAGCCCGCTTGGACTTTTGGCTTTCACCTGGACCTGATTTTTTCGTGTACAACCGTTTTACTGTTCCATGCCTCATGGGCAGCTGTACTCCGACTTCGAAGGAAGACGTCAGGCCTATTTCTAGGATGACTGTGGCCATTGTTTTGTGTGGTGTCCACTTTGTCTCCTTCTCCGCAGGTATTGCCCCTGGAGTACCCCTTTGGGGCAGCCCCCTGTGGAATGGTTAGCCCTCAAGGGAAGGCAGGGGCAGATCATGGGCATTCCCCGCCACCCAAGGAGGCTTCCATGTATGCAGAGCCGGCACATAGCGCTCTGGTTCTGGGCTCACCCAAGGAATCGTCACGTCCTGCACATGCCTGCTTAACCTCACAACCTTCCCGCTCGACAAGGGCTGCGCCCTCTGGAAGTCAGCGGGGAGCAGCCTGTGGGTTTTGGATTTTGTGACCACCCGAATAGGTACATTCTTTTTTCTTCGCACGTTAGATTTCTTTGACGAGCCGTTAGCCCGACAGAATTTTACATCCTGCGTCAGGCATATCGTTATCAGTTTGGTTCCAACACTCGGGCGAGTGGGGTCTTTGGGTGTGGACATTTGGTCTTTTTCCGTTCAATACAAATTGTGATGGTCAGATTTTGAGCTTATTCGTGTGCCGTAGGATCTAGTTTTGTCGGACATTTAGGCTTAGCCAGCCAATGGGCTGTTGCGGTGTACCTCAGCGCGGTGACGACGACACAGAAGGTTAACCGAGGATGTACATAGATGGCTGCTGTTGTGGTGTACCTCAGCGTGGTGACGACGACACTGAGGGTTAACCGAGGATGTACATGGATGGCCAGCCTATGGATGGTTGCTGTTGTGGTGTACCTCAGCGTGGTGACGACGACACTGAGGGTTAACAGAGGACGTACAGTGAACAATGTTTTCTTCACTCCGCAATCTTTTAACCAAGGGTTGTGATTTTAGCTGTACGTTTGGCAAGCATACTCATGTTCCTAATGAGTTTGATAACCTATTTCACCCAAGCGTTTGGGAGCGGGCGTGATGAGAGCCACATGGGACACATCACTTCTGGGGGCCGCCAAACTCCGAGATCCCCTGACAGCTCTGTTAATGCTCATTTGAGACATTATCCGTGGCGCACGACGAGGACGTGCTGGCAGGGGTCTTGCGTGAGATTCCGTAAAACCAGAACAGTGAAGGACTGGCGTCTAAGTGACGTACGGAGTATCTCCTTATACACATCATGTTGGACTTAACTTCCCCTCACGCCTGTGACATAAAATCCCAAGCCACAACGGTCCTAAATTATTGAGGCCAAAATTTACCCAAACAGGCCTCAGTCCCGTCTAAATTGCAAACTTCTGGGGACTATAACCGCCACGAGTATCCCCCCACGCCGCGCGGATTGGGGTCTAAACTAGATGGCTGGGACTCACGAGCAACATAAAATGAAGGAAGCTGCAGGAGATGCGGTAGCTGCTGCTTGTGAGTCCCAGTCCAACAAGACCGTTTAGCAGTAATTCATGCCACATGAGCGGCGTATGGGGGAGGGGGGGATACTCTCGGCGGTGGCGGAAGTTGCTTGAAGTACGTAAGTGACACGTGACTGAGGCCCTGTTAGGGTATATTTTCGGCCTCAATAATTTGGGACCGTTATTCGGAGGATAGTCAAAATACCTTAACATAACAGTGGCCTCAGTCATATGTAAATTGTGGACCTCTTTCCGGCAACTATATATCATACCGCGAAAAGCTTCCACCGAGTTAGAGTCCCCGCTAAACTAGATGGCTGGGACTCATGAGGCAGCAGCTATCACATCTCCCTGNGCGCGGTGACGACGACACAGAAGGTTAACCGAGGATGTACATAGATGGCTGCTGTTGTGGTGTACCTCAGCGTGGTGACGACGACACTGAGGGTTAACCGAGGATGTACATGGATGGCCAGCCTATGGATGGTTGCTGTTGTGGTGTACCTCAGCGTGGTGACGACGACACTGAGGGTTAACAGAGGACGTACAGTGAACAATGTTTTCTTCACTCCGCAATCTTTTAACCAAGGGTTGTGATTTTAGCTGTACGTTTGGCAAGCATACTCATGTTCCTAATGAGTTTGATAACCTATTTCACCCAAGCGTTTGGGAGCGGGCTGATGAGAGCCACATGGACACATCACTTCTGGGGGCCGCCAAACTCCGAGATCCCCTGACAGCTCTGTTAATGCTCATTTGAGACATTATCCGTGGCGCACGACGAGGACGTGCTGCAGGGGTCTTGCGTGAGATTCCGTAAAACCAGAACAGTGAAGGACTGGCGTCTAAGTGACGTACGGAGTATCTCCTTATACACATCATGTTGGACTTAACTTCCCCTCACGCCTGTGACATAAATCACCAAGCCACAACGGTCCTAAATTATTGAGGCCAAAAATTTACCCAAACAGGGCCTCAGTCCCGTCTAAATTGCAAACTTCTGGGGACTATACCGCCACGAGTATCCCCCCACGCCGCGCGGATTGGGGCTAAACTAGATGGCTGGGACTCACGAGCAAATAAAATGAAGGAAGCTGCAGGAGATGCGGTAGCTGCTGCTTGTGAGTCCCAGTCCAACAAGACCGTTTAGCAGTAATTCATGCCACATGAGCGGCGTATGGGGGAGGGGGGGATACTCTCGGCGGTGGCGGAAGTTGCTTGAAGTACGTAAGTGACACGTGACTGAGGCCCTGTTAGGGTATATTTTCGGCCTCAATAATTTGGGACCGTTATTCGGAGGATAGTCAAAATACCTTAACATAACAGTGGCCTCAGTCATATGTAAATTGTGGACCTCTTTCCGGCAACTATATATCATACCGCGAAAAGCTTCCACCGAGTTAGAGTCCCCGCTAAACTAGATGGCTGGGACTCATGAGCAGCAGCTATCACATCTCCTGCAGCTTCCTCCATTTAATTTGCTCGTGAGTCCCAGCCATCTAGTTTAAGCAGCATGGGGGATACTCTCTTTGGTGGCGGTATAGTTGCCGGAAAGAGTTCTGCAATTTATATACGACTGAGGCCCCGTTAGGGTATTTTTTTAGCCTCGATAATTTGGGACCGTTATTCGGAGGTTAGCCCAAAAACTAGGGACTACAGTTTCGGAAATTTGTGATCTTTTAGACAATTTCCGTTACCATAGAAACCGTTTGAAACTTGTTTCCGAAATGTCGACTGGGGTTTCGGGATGGGTCCTAATCTCTCATGAAATTTTGCGATTGGTGTGATTTTTACCCACTCTAAATAGCTGAAAACGGCGGGAAGGAACTTGATTAACAGCGCATGTCTACGACAGCCGGACGTCCTCTGTTTTTCTGTTAGTCATCAGTTTGATTGAAAATAGCGGTAAATTCGAGGTTGGCTTTAGGCTTTAACAGTTACTCGTCCTGGTAATGCTAGTTATAATTGAATTCTCCGTCCAATTTTACATTGGTGTATAAAATTTCTTTCTGAACGGTGGCTAGGTAGATGTAGTGACATTTTTCAAGCAATCGCTGGCTCAGCCAGTGGCTGTGTCTCATTGCTTGCCATCTTGTCCAATGACAGTCCAATGTAAACAAAGCCGATACAGAACTGCGCAGTAGGTTGCGCAGTAAAAAACTTCTTTTCTTGTTTCTGGGTCACAAGTTTTAGCGGCTGTTTCTTACATCTCATCTCCACAAAAACCTACATATCTCAGCTCAGAAATGACATACAAGCCTAAATGAGGTACCATTGGAAAGAAATTGTTTACAACTATCTAACTGTGCTGGTTTTATTGGTGTAGAGGGCATTTAAAAATTTTACTGAAGTAGCTACAAAAACCAAATTAGCAATTAAATTAGCCTGATTATTAAAATGACAAAGTAGACGAAAGAAATAAAACATTCAAACAGAAAATATCAGAATTACTACTGCATAAAATTATATGAATCTATTCTATAACTCTTTCTTCAAGCTATTTTCACAGCCTGGCTCATCATCATCATTCACAGTCACCGAGTCTGTCAGTACTGTTCAGTGTGTCAACTGTCAACGCGACTGGAAACGGGAATAAAGTATGAAAAGGTATGGTCACGTGTAATAATAACTACTATCGCTAAATAAATAAGACAGAAACTTTTTTTACACAGCTAACACATTAACGATTCTAACCTTATCTTTATCAGCCTTTTCAGCTTTCAACTTTCTCACGATTTCGCCCTGGATTTTTATCTGTTCCTCTAGTGTTTTCTTATCTACGTTCGCCATTGTTGCGGCTTCCATGCGTGAGCAACTCAAAAATTGGTATCACGAAATAAACAGAACTTTTTAAAGATTCTTATTTTAAAAATGTGTATTTTTCTTAGATAAAACTTTTACTAAATTGTATTATTATGCTGAAAATATTTATAAAATTTATTATGAATGATAAACAATTAGTAGATGTTTGTAAATCTATTTTGGCAATGATCGATCGTGTGAAGCAAAATGTAGGAATGTCTGACCGTCATGGAAGCGCCCGAGGTACATATCGGCGTGATGCAATCTCTTTGAAATAGGTCTGTGTGCGCATTGTTTTAAAGTTCAAATACCCCTACTGACATTTAACTAGGGCTTTTTACTATTCTTCTCTACTTGATTAAAATGAACCGTTTTAGGTCTAGGCACTTTAAAACGTGATGTTTTTCCCATGAAAGATCAGTAACCAAGGCAAAACTCAAAACAGGTAACAGAAAGATAAACGGATAAATAAATTGCTCATCGCAAGGGCACCCCTACGTGTGGGGAATTCAAGGGATTGAAAAGTTTGACAATGAAACAAATAACGGCAGAACAAATAAGAAAAAAGTATTGCAGCTCAAAGTAAAGATGACTGTCACATTTACTATCAAGTGTTTTTTCTTAAAACGGTAACACAGTAGTAGCACGAAAATATGATCAACTGACAATGAGTGTTATTCCTTACCAACATAGGACTGCAGGCTAAACTTAACTAGGCTGCTATTCCCATAATAATGTCCCAGTTATAACGTCTTTAGAGATTGAACAAGGTATCTAAGATTTTGCCTTGTTAGTTTCACATCTATGATCTGCATCTTCTTCAGCATTCTGAGCCCTTGAGGTTCATTGTTGCAGATATCATCTGCTTTCATTCATCTCTCTGGTTGGCCTTCTCTTTCCAGTTGGTGACATCAAATGTTTCTGTGTCCCATCTATGAAGAGATTCTAAAATGTTCAGGGGTAAACAAGCAAAAACTAACGACGATATAACAATGGAGAACTTGTTCAAGATAGGTAGCTCTACATCAGTGTTCTTCAACCGCTATGGCAGTGGTCCTCTGGTGGGCCCTGGACAAATCCAGGTGGGCCACCGAAAATGTCTGCCTTATCTGGTAACGCAGTGTTTCCCAAAATTTTCCCAGTCGCTGTGGCTTTTTTCAATTAAAATTTGTCTGCGGTACCATAACGTAAATAAAAGTATGACTACTGGTATGTAAGAACAAAACTTGTGTTTTTTTTCAAATATTCCCGTCGTCGCTGTGAAAAGGTCGCGCTCCCCGGGGCGCTGCGATGCAGTTTGGGAATCACTGATGTAACATGATATTTTAGGTAGATTTTCTCTTCCAGAATTGCAGTTTGTGGAATTAACAACTCAGATTTGCGAAACAAATATGTCGAATCAGCTGATGATGGTAAACACATAAACTGCTTTCTATGTTTGTTTTTGTTTCTGTGTTTGGCTAACTGTCATGTGGGCCTCAAAGTAATTTGCCCTGTTTTGATGGGCTGCGAGTGTAAGAAGGTTGAAAAATACTGCTCTAGATAACTCAGGAAAAGATTAAACATCACATGTACAAGGATCTGTGAACAGGGTTTACCACTCTAAATGTACCCATATATAGATAACACAATCTGATTATCAGTTATTTGTAATCATCATGCTTGTGTTTTTTGTTTTGTTTTTTGAAATGTAAACTTAAAATGTAATATACTTAACCTTGTAATATGTAACAGAGCTATTCAACTGTGTTGACTGGGTGGGGCAAAAGTGTTAAAATGGTGATCGCCATGGGCCAGAAGCCTAAACTTCAGCATATAAAGATCGTTGATACAGTACAACTGGTAATGATATGGGGGCCTCTTGCTAGGCCTCCATTAGCCAGATTCAGCCCACGGGCCTCAAGTAGAAAAGCCCTGATCTCTCATCATCATCATGTGCTCTGCCAACCAGCGTAGGCGCTCATGCGTCTCCACAGATCACGATCCCTGGTTGCTCTTGATTATATCCCTAGATGCCATCGTTTCAGCTTATACAGCATCGTCTCTCTTGGTCTGCCTCTACCCCTCTTTCCACTGATCTTTCCAGCTGTCACCATGTTCTCCAAAGTCTCTCTTCTCATTATGTGGCCAAAGAACAGTGTTTGTCTTTTTCTTATTGTTGTATATAGCCTCTTTCAAGCAATCATTGTTATTTACTCTGGCCATCCAAGGTATTCGTAACATTTTATGACCTTTATTAGGTATCATATTTTCAGCACTACTGTAATATAGACTCCGTAGTGAGTAGTGGCACCTATGTTAGACAATTTCTTACAAGTACTGGCACCTTTTTTCTTGAAGAAAAAGCTATCCTAAAAAGTTTTAGGCAAACATAAAAATCTAATTTAAGAAAAGTCAAAAACTATATATATTTCAGTTATAACACAGAAAGGGTGAATTGGAAATTGTTGATTAAATAATTAGTACTACATGCTCCAGTTTTCCTTAACACCCTTTGGGGCCACAAATGACTGCCTGAGTCTGTTTTTTTTTTTTTAAAAGCGGTCCTTTTAGTCTTATTCAAAATGTGTACAAGAGTAATATTACTCATTCTTGATTTGTTTGCCATGTTTACCCTATTCTTTTTCTTTGTGTTCACTGTTTGTAAACTCCAGCGGAAAGTAATGGTTCCATAACCGGAGTTGTGCATGCAAATTAATTTTACAAAGCTGGTTTATTTGTATGCAGACTGTTGGTTCTTCACCTCTCACGACTTCAAAGAAAACATCCCTATTTCCTTGACTTTTAGGAAATGATTTGATTTGATTTGATTCAAGAACTGACATCACAGCACTCGGGGCATTCCCATAAGCTCTCCGTCCCCATCTTCAGCAGCCAGCGAAGAGTTCCGATACTAATGGTGCCAGTAGCTTTCTGATTAAACGTCCGTCTTGCCTTTCCTCTGAGCCTCAAGCTTCTGCCAGAACCTCTCGTCACCCCCAACTGCATCAATCTCACCAGACTGTGGTAATCCATCTGCTCCTCCGAATTTTACACGCTCTTTCACAAGGCACTAACCATGTCTGCCCTATTGTATATTAGTATTCCACCAAGTTGTGTAGAACCAGCAAGTCTGTCCGCCTGTTCATTTCCTAACACACCAGTGTGACCCGGTGAAAAAATCCAGACAATACTCCTCACTCGTGTGACTTTTAGGACATGTTTGGGGGTAATTGGTCTATCTATTCCTTTTCTCCCCTTACAACAGGGCCTCACACAAGGACAATGTTTACTGATTGTCCAGGATGCAAAGCCATATGTTAAAACATGTTTTGTATAACATTACATAATTTGTTTTTCTTTGTCTGACCTCTGGTGACATTGGTTATTTTTTTTGTTATTATAATTTGCAGATAGAATGATGATCAAAAGGAGGTTACTTCTGTGGAAATTTAACAGAGCTGACCAGTTTAATTTGCCAGTTGAGATTTGCTTGGTAATCAAGCGATTTAAAAAACAGTATGCATCACTTCACTGCCTGGACAAGAAGCTTTTTGTGTTTCCAAACACTCCAGTTGACCAGCTTTCCTTACCAGGCAGAGTTGCAGTGTGTAAAAATCTAGCAGACTTTAAGATTCAAACTGTTAAATGTGGATTTCAAAGACGGCCAGAGTTAATAGTTAACAACGATGCATTGCATTTTGAAAACTCTGGTGAGACCTTTGATCAGGTGACCCTTTTAGACAAATTCAGCCCTAGGTATACCAAAAATAAACGTATCCAACAAGAGCTTGTTGAAAAAGCTGTAAACCTTTTTCATGACATTGAAATAAACAGAAGTACAAACAGTTATTCTGATAATTTCAGAAAAGATAAGACAAACACATTGGTTCTTGATATCGGTTGTGGAGACGGAACTAGTACCCAGCCCCTTTTAGACATGGGATATCCTTGTGTTGGCATAGATTTGAATTTACGTGGGCTTTCTGAATTTCAAATGTCAAATTTCAAACGAAGGAGACCATTTCAAAAAGAAATTACTGTCAATCATACCGGTGAGAGTTTACAGCCTTGCAGTGTAGGTCTGAACTTTGTCACAAGCAGCACTAGCAAACAAGCAGATAATTGGGCGAATGGTGATTTCAGAGATATATCCACTGTGAGTAGCAACGCAAAATATATTTCTACTGGATTCACAGATATAATTC
Source organism: Candidula unifasciata (assembly GCA_905116865.2). Lineage (NCBI taxonomy): Eukaryota > Metazoa > Mollusca > Gastropoda > Stylommatophora > Geomitridae > Candidula > Candidula unifasciata. Next base: position 11,282 of record CAJHNH020000439.1, on the reverse strand, counting down.
GATGGGATTTGAGACATGGATTACCATTCCGAGCTGGTACTTTTGATTTTGCCATAAGCATTTCATTTCTGCAGTGGCTTTTTTACGGTAATAGACAGAGGCAGCTGCGCTTGTTCTTTTCATCGTTAAAGTCTCTGTTGACACCACAAGGGAAGGCAGTGATACAGTTTTATCCAATGAATCCTGGCCAATTGGCAGATGCTATTCTTTATGCTGCTGAATACTTCCAGGGTGTTGTAGTTGGTGATTATCCTCATGTTGACAGGGGAAGGAAGTTGTTTTTGGTGATATTCAATGATGTGGGAGACAAGGGTGTAGAAAAAGAATTTGATAGGAGTAGGCAAGCCGTTAGAATGTAAGTATTTAAGTTAGGGTTTATAGGCTGTTTGTCAAATGTTATGTACCAGGATGTCCTATAAGTTTCCATACATAGAAACAATAAACTTATTACCAACATCATTACAAGAAGCATTACTTTGATTGTGCATATACATGTTTTTCAGGAGTGGAGTCATGAATAAGCACAGTTGGAGTTATGCTTCTTGTACTGACATTGGAGATACTTTTATTGTTCCTACGTGTGAAGTCTTATGGGACACCTTGCATACTCAGAACAAGTGTATGGTGCAGAGATATCGACACTGCACAAGCAGTTGAAGAAAAGGTTTTTTTCTTGGAACAAAAACAATCAAATAAAAAGGTTCTGAAGTGACCAGGAATGAAAAGAGAGCTGCCGAATAAAATTAAAAAGAGATAGGTAAATTATTTTGGCCATATTAAAAGGCATATCATTCTTGTAAAATCCATCTTCTTTTTCTGCCTTCTATCCACCAACGGAGCAAAAGGCCTCAACCAACTCCGGTCAAGCTATTGCATGCAGCTTTCCCCATGTCCTCCCCATTTTTTTAACTTCACTCTCTGGCTCCTTTCTCCATATATTTTTTGGTCTGCCTTTATTCCTATGCCCCTGTGGATTCCAATGCAGGGTCATTCTAGTTATATTTTTCTCAGGTTTTCTCAACATGTATCTTCTCCAATGCAAGCAAATTTTCTTAACTTCTTGATCTACAGGGACTTTTTTATAAAATCCATACTGGAGGGAAAAGTTGAAGGTGAGCAAGCAAGAGACGGAGGGCAGTCAAAAGGATAACATCAGTAGGCGGATGAATATCAGTCTAAAAGAGTGTTTATCCAGAATGAAAGACAGCATGTTGGTTATCCCTTGTAGCCCACCTTCAGTGTGAAGATGGCTCCTGATTGATTGATTGATTATCTTCTTACTGTACCCAAAATGAACATTAGAAAATGTTCTGAGAAGTCAAGGTGACAGGCTTGATGTTGTCCACAGCAGGTACCAGTCTGTAAAAATATTTGTGAAAAATTGTGTAGCTGAAAGTACAGCTGTTGTGGCTAAAAGGTTAGTGAAAGGGCCGCATGATTCTTGAGTTCTAGGGTTTAATTTACGCAACAGAGGGTTTATTTTTTTTCCTTCTAGTACGTTTTTGTACTCAAAGGAATGAGAGTCATACCATGGAAAGATTTGAGAGCATCACCACATAAAATTCTCAAAGACAGCAGTGAGGATTCTGTAGCCTGCCTTCACTGTGAAGACTGCAGACGATTTTTTTCATGGCATAAAAACTTTTATAATATAGCCCTTCTGATCAATGGCTACTTGGTAATTTTTAAGAAGAGGAAAGAAAACTGATATGTATAAAACATTTGGGGAAGTGCTGCGGTAGGGAAAATAAAATTACCAGAATTATAACAGTTTCAAGAACTCTAACAAATAATAGCACTGTAACAGTTAACTCCATTTACCATGCTGATGAGCATAAATGATCATAGATTTATTTATTTCACTAAAGAGCAACAGATGTGATAATTTGGCCATCTGACGAGAATGCCCTGGTACCAGCTGCCATAGAGATCTGTAATTGAGAAATATACTACATACAGAGCCGGGGAAGATCCCATAAAATATGGAATGATGGCATCAGAACCACCTTAACTCTTTAAGTAGTTGAGCTTAAAAGCAGTAAATATGGGGATCTGATGGAGACCATGCCATTATGGGACAGGAGTACACAGACATTCTGGGACAGGAGTACACAGACATTCTGGGACAGGAGAACTCAAGCATTATGGGACAGGAGTACACAGGCATTATGGGAAAGGAGAACTCAAGCATTATGGGACAGGTGTACACAGGCATTATGGGACAGGAGTACACAGACATTCTGGAACAGGAGAACTGAAGCATTATGGGACAGGAGTACACAGGCATTATGGGACAGGAGTACACAGGCATTATGGGACAGGAGTACACAGGCATTATGGGAAAGGAGAACTCAAGCATTATGGGACAGGTGTACACAGGCATTATGGGACAGGAGTACACAGACATTCTGGAACAGGAGAACTTAAGCATTATGGGACAGGAGAACTCAAGCATTATGGGACAGAAGTACACAGGCATTATGGGACTGGAGTTAGTAATATAAAATTACAAAGGATTAAAGTAACTTCTGTTTATAACAGAAGACAGTAAGAGTATCATATTGTCTTTGGAGTTACCATGAAATATATGCTGCTTTGTTTGGTACAGAAAGAAATGAAGGTCCACTTATACAACACATTAGAAAGAGCAGACTGAACATCGTTTCATCTTCCCTCAAAACTTCGATGAGGTGACAGTAGAAAGACAAGAAAATGCTGATGAAGAAGAAGAAGATAGTTTGCAGTTTCATACAATCACCAGAATCAGAGATCAGGCCAGTGTCCTTGTTCTTCCCAAATCCATGTGGCCAAGTAATCCAGGTATTTATCTATCTTTGCTGTGCACTTTTCCCATCAAGTTTGCCCGTTGGTACCTGTACTAGCACTATAATATCTCAAAAGAGTGTTTTCTCATTGTAAATTTGAACAAATAAGACAAAAACAATAGATTGCAGTTTATTGCCTGTCATACTTTTGCTGTAACTTGTCAGGTGCATACTACAGTAACAATTAAATTAAAAGAAGCAAATAAGTAAATCTTTTTTAACTGAAATACACATTCTAACACTTTCAAAAAAGCATTATGGTAAAATAGGCAGTTGATTTTGAGAGTGTTTGAATTGGTCGCTTTAGTATGCATCACCCTGAGAGGCATGATGGCCGCTCCTCACTATAATTACTACTAAAACTATAACAGCTGTCAGAACCGTACAATTTATTATAACAATAACTAATTTATTATAACCTTTTTTGTTGATTTTTGTGCTGACTATTTTTTTTATTAGCGTTCATTTCATATTATGAAATGTGTGTATCTTGTCACGGAATATAAATTTGCCAACATATAAGCTTATGTGTGCTGTTGGCGGTCGCAAGATAAGGAGAAACATCGTCACTCATGCCAGTAATAAAAAGCATTTGATGATGATGATGAAAATTTAAATGTGCGTCTTTCTTACGTAAGGAAGTGTGTCAGGGCATGAACTGATACATGTAGTTGGGGATCACAAGATATCTATCTATCTTTCTATCTATCTATTTATCTTTCTATCTATCTATCTATCTATCTATCTATCTATCTATCTATCTATCTATCTATCTATCTATCTATCTATCTATCTATCTATCTATCTATCTATCTATCTATCTATCTATCTATCTATCTATCTATCTATCTATCTATCTATCTATCTATCTATCTATCTATCTATCTATCTATCTATCTATCTATCTATCTATCTATCTACCTATCTATCTACCTACCTACCTACCTACCTATCTACCTACCTATCTACCTTCCTATCTACCTATCTACCTATCTACCTATCTATCTATCTATCTATCTATCTATCTATCTATCTATCTATCTATCTATCTATCTATCTATCTATCTATCTATCTATCTATCTATCTATCTATCTATCTATCTATCTATCTATCTATCTATCTATCTATCTATCTATCTATCTATCTATCTATCTGTCTGCCTGTCCGTCCGTCTGTCTGTCTGTCTGTATCACACATTCTCTATCTCTGTCTATCTAACGGCGCGTACACACATTTAATGAAGATTCTTAAAACATAAAAGTATATAATTCAGTTCCCACAACTGTCGAAATCTTGGCGTAATCGATTTTGTATGAGTTATTTCCCTTGTCTCAAACTACCACTTCTCGTGAATTCGGGAGCCGACACGAAATCTCGCGGCCGACAGGATAGGGTGACTTGTACTGATACCTTAACCACCCCCCACCCCCCCCCCCCCCCCCATCAAAACCAAGATACTTTGTAAGATGGTAAAGCGGCCCCCATCTATGTATTCTTTTGTGTGTGTGTGTGCTCACCACCTATAAATGCAAAGGAAGGTTCTGGCTGTTCGCCAACTTCTAGACTGATATACATCCAATTTCGTCCTTTTTAGGACGAAATTTTTTGTCATTTGAAGCCCTACTCTGGCTTTTGCCAGGGGCCGCAATATAGGCAGGTCATATATATGGCCAAATGTCTGAACGCGGTTTCTGGGACCCCTCCACGGCGATCCTCATCCACATGGTGGCACTTTGTGTCATCGGGTGTTTATCGCTTGTGTGCTGTCCTGGTGGGGTAGAAATTCAGTTCAGTTCACTTCTAGACTTCATCCAGTTTCGTCCTTTGCAGGACGAAATTTTTTGTTATTTGAAGCCCTACCCTGGCCTTTGCCAGGTGCCGCAATATAGGCAGGCCATAAATATGGCCAATTGTCTGAACGCGGTTTCTGGGACCTCTCCACGGCGATCCTCATCCGCATGGTGGCACTTTGTGTCATCGGGTGTTTATCGCTTGTGTGATGTCCTGGTAGGGTAGAAAGTCAGTCAGTCACTTCTAGACTTCATTTTCTTTTCAGAACTTGAGTTTTGTGTGCACATCCGTTTGACAGATCTAGCTTGTATGCATACTCTAGGTCCTTGTCTGTCGGGCAGATGCATTCTGACTTCCAAGAAATGGTCATAATTAACTTCGTTTTACTCCTTTTTGGGTTTTAGACCCCTATTTTGGGCAACACGAATAAACCCACTGCCTTCCTAACAAGCATGACCTAAGAGTCGAATAATTGGGGAGGGGGGGGGGGGATTCATTTTTAGTCTGAGTGCATCTGCCTGAAAGGCAAGGAATTAAAAATATCCATAAAATAAGTCATGTCTGTAAAACGGATGCGCACGCAACACTCAGGTTCTAGAACTGGACTTAGGTCTAGAGGTGGACAAACTACTCTACTCTCCACCGGAGTTGACAGTCGGTGAGCGCGAAGAAGAAGAAGAAGAATTCACAAGGATTTTAATTTGCGACATGTTTAAAGCGATGATTGAAACTTTGATGAGCAGCACTCACATTTGGTAAACAAATTTCTTGTGCACGACACGAAGACGTGAATTTTTTTTTTCGCTTCATACAGTTTTCATAACAACCACTGACCAAGGACTCCACAGATAACCCTCCCTCGTGTTTGAGGGAGATACAAGCTTCTGTCGGTTGTTGTTCTGACTGTCTCAGCCACTGTCTCTTCGTACTGTTGTACTAAGACTGCAAATGAAAAGAGAATTATGCAAAGAAATACAACAGATAAATGAAGTCATACGAGATACAGTCGGCACAGAACCAATTTTAAATTACATACAAAGACAGCAAATCAAATGGTGTGCCCACGTGGAGAGATTGCTTTCTAATGCTATACCATACAAGGCATATACCAAAAGAGAAGGGCGTATCGTCCCAAGTCTGGGTTCTGAAATCAATTTTCATGGCATACTGAGGAACTTTTCAGCTTGTATTTGCAACTTTGTATCTCTGCGTTCTCTCAGTGCCTGTGTTTTCCCAGCTTTCTCCATTTCTAATATGGGGGTTGATTTCATCCCCCCTGTGATGACTCTGATTGCTTGATTTTGCACTTTGTCCAACTCCTTTAAGCTGAACACCTGCAGTTGACCCATATTCCAAGTGTGGTTGTATGCTCTGCTTGTATACTTTATTGAGTATTTTCCCACTGGCTCTCCATGTGGTTCCACTTAGTTTTCTTAGTATAGCTGTCTTCCTCCTGGCTTTGGTTGCTGCCTTGTTGATATGTTTTCTTCATGTCAAACTGTCGTCAAATGTGACTCCGAGGTACGTGGGCTCTTTATCATCTCTCAGGGGTTTTCCGTTTATTTTGATGATGCACGATTTTTGCTTTTGGGAGAGAGTGAAGAGTGTGGTGCTACATTTATCTGTATTGATGCTGACACACCATCTATTCGCCCATGCCTCAAGTGCATATGTAGCCCGCTGTAGTGTTCTTGTGGCTATCGTTGCATGTTCATCGGTGCACCACAGTACCAGGTCGTCGGCATACATTGCCATTTTGATTTCATTTGGTATTTCAGCAACTAGGTCGTTGATGAATAAGAGGAAAAGTGTGGGCGACAGGACACCACCTTGAGGGACGCCATGTCGCAGTAAAACCTTTTTACTTTTGAAACCATCTACCTGTACCCTGGCTCTTCTGTTATGTAGATATGCTTTAATCCAATTGTACATTTTTCCATTTATCTTATAGTTTCTCAATTTCTTCAAAAGCCCCTCCTTCCAAACCTTATCAAAAGCTTTCCTTAAATCTATCCATGCCGCGAGTACCAGTTTCTTATCTTGAAATGAATCCTCTATTTCTTGGGAGAGGTATGTTGTCTGGTCGTCCGCAGAGTAGAACTTTCTAAAGCCCGCCTTCTGTGATGTAATGATGTTTTCTGTAATGATGAAGAAGATGAGGGAGACCAAGAACAAGATGGGAGGATACCATCAGAGAAACCCTGCAGCACCACGATGTGTCTATGGTCGAAGAGCCAGAAGAGCACAAAGCAGGACCTAATCGGTAAATGAGGACGTAAAGAAGAAGAATACAAACAGGAAAATTGAAACATTTTGGCCATATTAGAAGGCATAATAGGCATGTTAAAAATCACACTGAAGGGAATGATCGAGAGCAAAGGGTAGATAACGTTATAAGTGAGAGGACACCATCAAAAGATGGACGAACATCAGTCTGGGAGAGTTTACAATCAAGACAGTCCTTCTCTTTTGGTTTATACCTTGTATGGTATAGCATGTTGGAGCTCCCTTGCAGTTAACCGTCATTGTGGAGACGACACTTGATTGATTAAGTGATTGACTGTTGTAGATTTTCTATGATGTTTTATTTCCATCTGATTTTTTGGGGTCTACGTCGAATTCAACGTTTCCCTCCTCTGTTGGTGTGTGCCCTGTATGGTGTGGCACCACACATCGTTCTCTCTATGCGGGCAACCTCTTGTTATTATGAATCTCAAAAGCACCACTGTCACTACTGTCTGTTTTTCCACTGTTTAGGGCGTTGCAGACATTTGATTCACTACATGCACAGCTATTTCTATGTCAGCTCCAAATCTGCCGGCTGAAATTGAATGCACAAGAAGTATGGATTAATATCATATCTTAGGGAATTATTTAAATCCACTGACGCACTTAATGGCGCCCTGCCCGGGTCTCCAATTGCCGGGGCTTGAAGATTTGTGGAGTTGTGATGTCCTCATTTGAGGTCAGGGGATTACTGGCAGTCGATAGTGTCACCGTAGCAGTGGTCATTAGTGTTGATGAGGGGATGAAACGGATAGTAGTGGTCAGTCGATGGCCAGCTGGGAGATAAAGCTGCACGGCATTAAGGGTTAGTTGAACCCGGGTAGTTATGGGTAATTAATGGCAGGGTATGGTTAAGGGATAGATTTATAGGGATGCTTTATGAAGATGGAATAGTAACTAGAATAGGTCAGTATTATTGTGTGCCATGTCGATACAAGTTGTCAGTCATGGTTCACCATCTCACCCAGTCGTAAGTCTTATTCCTCGTGTGGGTTCCGGGTCTCCAGTGTGGGGTGGGGGGGGGGGGGGGGACAAGAGTAGACCAACTGCCTCATCACCAAGCATGTGGTAAGAGTCGGCTAATAAGGGGAGGGGGGAGGGGCTTTCTTTGAAGTTGGAGTGCATCCGCCTTAGAGACAGGGAGCCAAACTCTCAGGTGTATGTATGCATACATCTGACGGTGTACATCCATATACCCAGGGGATTCATACTTATACTCATCTTAATCCACATCATGCATCTAACATAAACTTGACTGGTGGGACTCAAAATAGATGAGACTGACAGCAAATAGGAAGACAAAAGGATCGATACTGACAGGACCAGAGCACCTAACCACCAAAATCCCCCCTTCCCCAATGGTACTATGGTAAAAACTGGGGACGTGATGCGTAGTCTAGGGATCTGGTATTTACGTACACCGGAACCTAGCAGCCAACCCGACACAATCGGACCATACTATATATCAAATGACGGACAGAATCATTGTGAGGCTTCACCTAACATTTCACACACATCTCCATGACTTGATTAACCCGTTCTTATTGCAGGAAGGCAACTATAAGACCACTATGGTCACACGCGGAATATTTTAAAATTTCGGATTTATCCAAACCCAAAAACTGTTTTTTGTACTTGTTGGCAAAGTAAAATACTCAAAGTTTTAAAACTAAATGGTTTTTGCAAAGGAAGTTATATTGAGAAGCTGGCTCTCCTACGAAATATGCCTGGCCAAATCAGAAGGAGCCGAAACCAAGAAGGAAACATTAGAAATGAAAGGGCAAGAAGAACACAGCTGACAACAGGATAGGGAATGAGCGGTCTGACTTGTAGGAAAAAATCATTAAGCACATAGACGGGGCAAATATCAGAACTTGAGCCACGAAAATGGTGAAATAAACCAAACCACAAACATAGCCAGAGACTGTTGGCCAGCAGGTTGAACGTGGAGTTTTAGATTTTTGTCTTAAAAGGAATTGGAAAACGTCTGAACAACTTATTATACAAGTTGTCCCCTTGTGGGATGCATTTTTTGTTTTGTTTTGTTATTTTGAAGCCCCACATCGGCTTGTACCGGAGGCCCTAAATATAGCCGGGCGATAAATATGTCCTAACAGCTGAACGGGGTTTCCGAGACCTCTCCAGGGGTGATCCTCATCCTCATGGTGGCACTGTGTCACCGGGTGTTTATCGCTTGTGTGATGTCCTGGTGGAGTAAAACTTACCCACCTACCTACTTCTGAACACAAATAAGTCAGATCCGTAAAACGAATGTGCACGCAACATTCAGGTTCTGGAACAAGACTAAAGTCCAGAAATGGACGAACAACCTGAACTTTCCGCCGGAGTTTACAGCTGGTGAACGCTAAGAAAAAGAAGAAAAGGAGATAAGTCTTATTCTTTATCTTCTGCGTTAGACCTTAATTAAGGAAGGGGAGGGGAGGCTAGTCGCCATGTTGTGTGGTATTTTACGTTTCTGGGATCAACACTTCCGATTTCTACAAACCTCGTTAATCGCTTTTACTGCATACTTAAGGGACCAGTAGGTCTATTCTGCCCCCCCCCCCCACCTCCCCGCCCACCCTCCCTTGTTTTTCCAATTTGCTCCGTAATTTTATCCTGTTAATGTTATGTAGTCAGTCAAAACGTTTAGTAATTGATCTGTTGGCTTTTCCCCCCTTTTTAAATTTCCAGTCAAGTTTGTTTTTAAACTTAATTGTCAAGCTCATCTTTTCTCACATCATGTCCATTCATATGGAAGAAACTTAACTCATTCAGTACTAAGAATCGATATCCTACAGGATGATGTAAACATCGAGGAGAGAAGTTGATGGAGAGTGCAGTTTCCGGAAAACGTGGCAGGGGTTAATATAAATGTATGTAACCTATTGTGCCATTTCAATGGTTTGAGATGAATTCTGTCCGTATTCCATAGTTGTGGATTTCGTGTTGTACGACAGACAGGGTCAATGAATACATCATTTTTTAAAGGGGTACCTAGCTGGTAATGTTCCTAGTATAATTGTTTCCATAGTGAGGCGTAGACGCCATTTGGAGGTGACAGGTTCGATTCCCGGCACGGTAACTGTCGCTTTGGATTTGTATGTTGTCTAGTATGTCGTTCTATCTTTCTACTTCTTTCTATAAGTGCCGATTATTATATTGTGTGTTTATTTATTATGTATACATAATATTTCTACGGTCACAAGGATATGGCTCAGATTATTTCTGTGACATTAAAGACATATTGGTTGTAAATATATATAAAAATATTTCTAGATTTGCCTCATCCTTCCAAAAGCAGCTCTACCTTTGTTCAGGCGTGACTGTATGTCTTCCTCTGTCCCTCCCAGTAGCGACACCACACTACCAAGATATGTGAAATGTTCTTCATTTTCAAGTGTTTGGTTATGTATGGTCACTGGTTGCTGGTTTAGACTGTTGGTCATGATCTTAGTATAGGGCCGGAGAATTGGACAGAGAGATTTCAAATGTGTCGTGATGAGAGCAACGTTCTGTAATGGACCTGCTGTTTAACGATGTATGAACAATGAAAGTGGCACAAAGCACAAACCCCATAGCTCAAACAAAAAGCCCGCTTTAATTAAATCCTAAGCGGCTGGCCGAACGGATAGAATACAGGGCTCTCAAGCAGGAAACCCGGGTTGGAATCCTCGATAAGGCTGGGGATTTTTTTTCTGTCGAGGGGCAAAATAAAATCCTCACCTGCACAGTCGTGGCGACAGCACTAGCCATGTGGCCGTAAATCCTCAGACTCAAAATCCTCAGACTGTCAACACCGTACAAGTGGTATAAAAAAGGCAGTAATTGGCACACACAAAAATTAAAATACGCAACCAGAAAATGAACCAACAACCTACAGAGACAAGTGGTATAAAAAAGGCAGTAATTGGCACACACAAAAATTAAAAATTAAAATACGCAACCAGAAAATGAAACAACAACCTACAGAGCACGAGACAAACAGCTAAACAACCCCATCTCACAACCGTATATTGGACCACCAGTTTCCACTTTTTCTTCTTCACAAAAGGTATTTTATTCATCATTATTATCAACATCAAAATTGACTTTCTAATCCCTGTTTCAACATTGGTTAATTATTTATATATTTATTTGTTTTATGATTACGGTTTCCGTGAATTGTAAACCTCAATTTCTCACCAGAGTTTTTGGTTAAATCTGGCTAATTGTCTTTGGTAGCTTTATACTTGCGGTATGGATTTGCACAATGAAATCCTACAAGTCAACATAAATAAGCTGTTTTAGCTCGTGAATCAACAAGAAATTACGCTGTTGGGGTGTTAACCCCTGGCCGTGCTTGTGTCTTGTGAACATTCCTTCTATTGTTAATGGCT